>JAENPR010001773.1:0-112375 GCA_018135685.1 Themeda triandra
AACCGTTCAACCTTACAACGGCTGCTTCAGGCGCAGCTGTAATATTCAACGTACAAAGTACAAACTGGGCGCACAGAAATTCACCTTTCCATTGTGGTCGTGGCCATGTTGCGCGAGAGCGAGGCCTGCTGAATGCGTGGCCGGGGTACAATGCTGCCTGCGTGCTGCTGCCTGCTGTGCTGGTTGGCCACGCGCGACGTGCTCCGTCCGACAGTACGATGGTTGACGAAACAAAGCAATCGTGAACAATTTGTTTATTTCGTTCGCTGATGGTTTTGTGAGATGCATGATTCCAGCTAGAGCTAGGTAGTACGCCGACTCTCGTTACGTTATCATTCGCTTATATTCTTCGACTCGATTAGTAGTGATTAGGGAAATTAAACTGGCACATGCCGGCAGGAGCTGGGGGACGAATCTGAGATCAGTGCGAAGGACTCTGTGCGACATGGATCTGCAGCTATGTACGATTATTAAGGAATTCAACATAGAGTACTTCTTAGAACGCACGCGCAACGACATTTCTGAAAAAAACTTTGTTCCAATCTGGCTTCCATTCAGTTCGCCCATATATTATTTACTAGTTTCTCTGTACAACCCCACTCGCTTGCTGTAATCCTAATATCCTATTTTTCCTCGCCTACAAATTAGAAACTGCATGGGAACACCGAACAGGAATCAGAGCGCGAGCTTGAGGTGGTCAGGGCAGGCGTCCGGCCGTCGGTACGGCTCCGTGCGCGCGGCGGCGGCCCGGACCTTGCGCTTCTCCATGAACCGCTGCAGCGACGCCTTCCTCGCGACCGGCAGCAGGTCGGCGGCTATGGAGACGGAGACCTGCCCCTGGCCGCCGAGCTTGGCACCGGCGGTCGCCGCCTCTGTTCCTGCGCCTTCTTGCGCCCCTGCGGCGCCGGCGGCGGCGAGGCGAAGCAGGCCCGCAGCCTTGTCCGCCGGGACGTCGTCGAGCACCAGCACGCGCCCTCCGTACATGATGGTCATCATCTGCGCCGGCGCCGCTTGAGCCAGGTCGTCTTCGGGGCTGGCGTCGGAGACGTCGGCGCCCGGCATCAACGCGAGGGGCCGCACGGGCACGGCTGCTGCCGGCCTCGCGTGCATCCTCTCGGCTTCGGCCGCCTTGACGTACTTGCTCAGCGCCCCGCACGCCGCGGCGAACCGGCTTGTCACTGCACCGCGGCCGATGCCTACTGGAGTTGCCGCCGCTGCTGCCATCGCCGGTGATGAGCTGATGAGCTGCTGCTGATGCTGCCGCGAGCTGCCTTGGGGTTGGGAGTTGGGACCTTGCTTGCTTCCCGGTTTCGTGCGTGAGGAGAATTTCTTTGGTTTGGTTTGGGCTTTTGGGTTGGGAGCTTGATTTTATAGTTGGGACTAGGTGGGAGGAATCGTCGGGGACATCTCATCTCATCATGATATGGGTGTGAAGCCGCGCGGCGCGGTGGGTCGTCGTCGGCACGAACAACACGTGAAAGTTGCGGTGGTAGCAGCCGCATAAAGAAAAACTAGCAGCCAGTGGACAGCGGCTTGCACAAGTGGTGAAGTGGACGACTTGGCCGACTCGCCGTGGACCCCGTGCTGGGATTTGCTTACAGATTAATAGAGGTATAAGTACTAGTACGGTACTAGTAGTACCTCACAAATCACAATCAGCCGCACCGTAAAATTCCATATACTTTCCTTCCTGCGTCGTTTTTTCTTTTGAAAGCTACTCCCTTCGTTTAAAATTATAAGTCGCTTTGTCTTTTTGATGCATCCATTTTACAATGTATCTAAACATATGTAACATCTAGACAAAGAGTAAAATGAATATATAAAAAAAAAATCAAAACAACTTACAATCTAGACAAAGAGTAAAATGAATATATAAAAAAAAAATCAAAACAACTTACAATTTACTAGAACAGAGGGAGTACAACATAACTTCATTGAGATTAGTATCAAGGCAAATCCTCAGCAGCAAGGTGGCTTACAAACTCTGGACCTCCGGTCATCAAGAGCTCAAAGCCAGAAGACCGAACGCAGAGCTAAACCCGTGATGATTTTCATTCTAGCTTGTGTGTGTTGGAGTTTATGGTTCACTCATAATGAGTATGTGTTTCATAACAGAGTGATTACTGATCACACCGATCGATGGTATTCTTGCACAAATGAAGTATACTCTTCAAGGAATAGGAAAGAGGGTGGGCCTTGAAGACGATGGAAAGCCTCTCACTACATTTGGTGTCAAACGTCCCAAGTTGATGGTGTGAAACTTTTGAAGATGGAGCGGGAAATTTTAAAGTTTGGTGTCATGTTGATGGAGTACATTCAGATATTCAAGCTAGGAAAGCGTGGAACTTTAGCTTTTCCTTTTGTTTGTTTGTTTGAAACATGGAGTGGCTGTTATTTTCTTTGTAATCATCGTTAAGATAGAACTTTGTAAGCTGGTAACCCAGTAACAACTTTGCTTTCTATAAAGCGGGGCCAAATAGTCTTTGGTGTAAAAAATAGCTAGCTAAACAATCAACCACTAGATTACAACATCGGTTACAAACAGAGACACTACAATAAGATAACTCGAGGCACATTAAGTCACGATCGAGCTTGATGTTCAAGGCATCCCACAAACACTTCGATCAATTTCGCTCCCTTTCACAGCATAAGGCAGTGCAACGTTGTTCCATCTCTAAGATAATGCACGTCATAATTGAAAAAAAAAAAGAGATAAGGCACGTCATGCCCATCTGTGAAAGCATATAGAATATCTCTGTTTACTGCCAATACCTCAACATAAAAGAGCAAAATGCTGCATATTTGATATTTGGAGCTCCTGAGGCACATTTATTTTTTTTTACATTTTCTTCTAAAATACTGAGTGTACATTTTTGTTGTTGTTCATGGTAAAGGAGCGTGACGTTTTCAATGATGGAAACCTGTTTTATATACTGTTTGAAATCGATCGGAGGCATTTGTTAGCTGACTACTAGTAACACAAGCGAGTTGAACCAGGGCTGACGACCACAATACCACACCACAGAAAGTTCACCGGTTTGACAATTCCGTTCCTGATTTTTTGTTTCGAAAGACGACGAAGACCCTGCACGTGCGAAGTTGGGCTGACGGGGAGGGAGGAGGAATGGAAGGAGGATGCGTGCTGTGCTGCTTGCCACGCGATGTGCCGGGCCGCGGGGCACACGATCGATTTGACCTCCGCCGCCCCGACAGCCGACCGCCGCGCGAAAGTAAATTCAACGGTAAACTAGAAGCGGCCGCCGGTACAGAAGCTCCGACACGCTCCAGTGGTTGGCGAAAGAGACGGCCTACTCGTCCTCATCCCGTGTTCCGCACCACGAAGCTTCGCACGCACTAGCATTCGTATCAGAAATAATAGTGCTTGTTTGTATTGTCATTTGTTATTATTCTTTGATGACTCTCGAGGGTTGGCGACGACATGTGCGAGAGACGGGACCAGTGGGCACCATTGCTTCTTTCATAAGAAAAAATTGTATAATTTTCCATTCCGAACTTAAGATAGAAATCTTTTTCCTCTGTACAATCAACTCTTTCTACACTTGTTACAGTACGCTACAAACTCTTAGTACTACTAATAAAATAACAAGTTGGATCAGATCAGAGCGTGAGAGCGAGATGGTCCGGGAACGACGACGCCGCGGCTGCCTCCGCCGGACGGCTGTAGGGCGAGCCGCGCGCGGCGACGCGGCCCTTGCGCTTCTCCATGAACTGCCTTAGCGACGCCTTCCGCGCAATGGGCAGCAGATCATCATCCACCCGTGGCGCGCCTTGCGCCTGCCCGGCCGCCGCGAGCCGGAGCAGCTCGGCGGCCTTGTCCGCGGGGACGTCGTCGAGCACAACCACCCGCCCGCCGTACGAGATGGTCATCGGCCGCGCGCCCGGCGCCGGCGCTGGCCCCGCCGCCTCGGGCAACTCGTCTTGCGTGGTGGACAGGTCCGCGCCAGGCATCAGAGGGAGTATGCCTACCGTGCCCGCCAACGCCGGCCGCGGCTGATCCACCGTCGTCGCCGCTGATGCCGCTTTGACGTACCGGCTCAGCACGTCGCACGCCGCCGCGAACCGGGCGCCGTGGCCGCTCTGGACGACGCTCCCCGTCGTTGCCATGGTCTTGGACTCCTTGCTTGTGTAATTAAGCGAGCTCTTGCTGCTTCTTGATCCCTGTCGCGCTGGGCCTGGGAATGGGATGGAGTTGTGTGTGACGGATGGCTTCGGCGGATGGACTCGGGAGGAGAGTTTTATACAGGCCGGGGCGGCGACACGGTTGGAGTGGGAACGACGGAATCGCGCGGTGCGTGCGGTGTGAAACCACCGTGGTTTTGGGTCCCTTTTGCCACGACCAACACGTGATGGTTTTTAGGAGGATGATTGCGCGCTGCGTTGCCTGTTGCCGAATGCCCATCCATGGTGGGGGCTGGGTCCGGTCTGTCTGGATGGTTTCATGCGTGGCTTGGGGCTCAAAGCAACATGATACGTGTGTTATTAATATTGTACTATGATATTTTGTTTGCTACTGCAGCACAACTTATGATGTTTTTCGTCACTGCATAATACTATATTTTACATTCGAATAAACTCTAAGATTGGGCTCTTCGAGCACATTCAGCCCATTGCAAAAGAGAGAAGCTAGCTCGACACGTTGGTTAGCGAGAGAAGCTCTAAAGGAGAGATGAGTCGTTACTCTCTCATTCCAAAATAAATAAATCATTAAGTTCAAAAATAAATAAATAAATCATTTCCTGTAAAACATATTATAGGTCAAACTATCTTAAATTGAATTAAGAATGATGATAACATCTACAACACTAAATAAGTACATTATGAAAAGATATTTTATTGCGTATCTATTTATGCTAATTCAGTGTTACAAATGTGGTTACTGTACATATATTTGATTAAACTTAAACTTCCATTGTAGGATGGAGGGAGTACCTTCTCCGGGTCATGGTGATGAAGCAAGGTTGTTGGAGACAGTAAACAAATTAATTTTAAAATTAGTTTTGCTACTATTTATTTATTGGCAGATTTTTGGGTGCCAAATTTGTTAGACTTCCATATGTTTAATTGTGTTTTAGAATTTCTGCTACAACTATAGCTGTTAGGTTGCCCTTTAAAAATCTGACTGATTTGACCACGTAAACTTTGTCGATAAATAACTAGATAAATCCCTAAAATAAGCATATAGCCAAACTTAGCGGGAGGAGGAATTTGGGCTTTTTCTATCTGCAAAATGGCACCGGATAACCAAAAATAATAATAAATCATACTTTTAAACATTCTAGAAAGTATGTGTGACAATAAGGTAAAAAATAAACCAAGATTTAAACATCTTTCTAGAAAGTGGTGTGACAATAAGGTAAAAAATAACGCATCTGGTGTGTTCTAGTTCTTGCGATTTCTTTCGTGGATTAATGTCAGTATGTCATTAGCCAGTTCATTTTGCCATGAACTTCCAATAAACTTTCGGATTTTCTTATTCACGCTCTTGTTCTTTGAGACATTAGATTTTTGTTTCTCTCGATCTCTCTCTTATCTTGTATACAAAAAATGAACTGAACCACACAAAATCCCGGAATATTCTAGTGAAATGCTATACATTCCATACTAGCTCCGACATTCTTTAAATTCAACATGTTATAAACATATGATGAAATAAGAAATTTTGTTGCGTGTCGTCATCAAAAGAGCTGTAAACAAAGAACACATGGACTTGCTAGTAGTGTGTGTCAACTGTCATGTCAATGTCAAGTGTGACATTTCTACTTTGGCCAATAACAATCGTTCAAAAAAATAAAACATTCATTCAAAAAGGGCGACGAGGATCCATGCAATTTCCTACAGACTACAACTAAGCTGAACTTTCCTTTCCTATAAATACACTACACGCCGATACGACGTCGTCGTCGACGCGGAAACAAAAGCGTTGTCCGCGGCGGCGTCGACGGCGAGATGGCGACGCCCGCCGACACATCAGCACGCGCACCCTCCCGGAACACCAAGGCCGAGCCAGGACGACGACCCCGCGTCATCTTGTTCGCCGTGCTGGTTCTTCCGTCGTTCTTCCGTGTTGGACGACGACGCCGGCTCCGGGCGTGCCGCGACGGCGTACGGCGCGCGCGCGCCGAGCCTGTCCCGCCTCTTCTCCATGAACCGCTGCAGCGACGCCTTCCTCGCCACCGCTGGGATGTCGGTCGTCGTCGTCGTCCCTCCGGCTCCGGGCAGCTGGTCAGGCCGCGGCCGCCCCTCGGTGGCGACGAGCACCAACTCGGCCACCCTGTGCGAGGGGAAGTCGTCGAACACCAGCACGCGGTCGCCGTACGTGATCGTCAGCGGCGCCCGTTGCAGCGCCGCCGTCGCCTCGGCGGGCTCCTCCTCCCTGACGTCCGGCGTGACGTTGGCGCCCGGCATCAGCAGCATCGTAGAAGGCGGCGCCGTGGTGGTCGGAGCCGCTGCCACCGCCATCGTCTTGCCGGCCTCGGCGGCCTTGACGCACCGGCTGAGCACGCCGCACGCCACGTCGAACTGATGCCGCCGGCCGCCGCTGAAACCCAAGGGTGCCATCTCGATCGCGACCCCAGGAAGGAGAAGAAGAATAGCTGAATAAAAATTGTGACTGAGACTTTTGTCTGTGCGCACGTTGGTATTCCCTTCCAATTCCATTCAGTTATTATATAGGCAAAGAGAAAAAAATGGGGAAGGCCTCGATGGATCGTGTGGCGATCCCTGCGGGTGGTTCCGCTCGATCCGCACGACGCCACGACGAGAACGTGGCGACATGAAAGGCGGAGGCTGCGGCATATTTTAGTTGGCCACACGACGCATATGACATGTGAAACACTGTGTGTTTTTCTTTTTTTTGGATTTGGGGGCACGCAGCGTCGCAGCCGGCTGGTTTCGGCGGATCGGAGGCGAGAAACGAGCAGCGTTTTGGCCGTGCGCGCTGCGCGTTTTTCTGGTGCTCTCGGCTCGTTTCCGCGCGCGGTGCGCCTCCGTTGTCGCCCCTAGTTTAGAGCATCTCCAACAGTTCCTCATCTTTCACTTGGCAAATGAGATGTTTTAGCAACTTGGTAAAATCATTTGCCAAGTTAAAATTAAGCCATCTCCAACAATTCCTCATATTTGATTTGCCAAATGAAAAAAGAGGAGGCCCACTAGAAGGGTTTGTTGACCGGTATACACGTCATCGGTAGACCGCGTGACTCCCTACCCCTTCGACCGTCGCGGCTCCTCCCCGCGACTCCGTCATCTTCTCCACCGCGGCTCCCCGACTCCTCCATCGCGCCGCGCAAAGGATCGCCGTGGCCTTGTGCTCCTCCCGTCGCGCAGGTGAGGAACTCCGCCAACGCTCCATCCCCTTGTCCCATCGGTTCACCTTGACCTTCTGTAGGAGTCTAGGTGATCTAGGTTTTGTTTTTTATATCTATGCCCGGTTCATCTAGGCTTGTATCATCATGCACAACATGATTATAGAAGACGAAGGATACGTAGTCGATCATCGGGAGGGTTTTGATTACGGTGGTGACAATGTCGAGCCTCAGCATGGTCGTGCTCATCGCACACTAGAAGAATATATTGAAGCGAGAGACAGATCGAGACAAGAACACCCATGGGCAGTTGAAGGAAGACCTCATCGAACACCTGTGGAACAATCATCCTGATTTATACTCGTACAATATTTGAGTTCCATCTTTATATAGTTTATTGAAAGAACACTTTTGTATTATCTATATATTTGTATTTTATCAAGTGCACTATTTAAATTTTGTAGTGAACATATGAATGAGACTTTTCTTTTTGTTTTATTCTTGATCGAGATCATTTGTTCATGAGACTGTAGATCGATGGCGACATACTGATTCTGGCACTGTAGATCGATGATGATGCGACATGCTTTTGCTGCTGTGCACCGATCATTGCTACCAAGGCGACAAACCTGCACATGTCCTGATCGATGCCGGCCAATGATTGTTGACAGCGACTGCCGGCCAAGGAATGTTCAGCGCGGGAAGAGGCGGTCGCAGGCGGGAGGCGGTCCGGAGGCGCGATGCGAAGCCCTTTTCGCGTGCGCAACAATGCGCGTGCGGCTGGAGATTTTGCCAAGCCAAGTTTTTTGCCAACCCAATTTGAGAAACTGTTGGAGAAGGTTTTTTCCTTGTTTTGCCAAATTTTGAAGGATGTCAAGTGGGATGAGGAACTGTTGGAGATGCTCTTAGCTTTCCTTGCTTTTCGGCGCGGGCTATACCACGACGCCAGCGCGCGAGCTTGCACGGGCACACCTTAAATGCAACGGCTGTCTATCACTCGATCCGAAGAGACCAGCACAAATGTTTGTTATCATGCATGAATTGTTTTTTTGTTTTTGAGGAAAACAGGAGTATCATGAATTGTGGGTACCTTAGTTTTGGTTGAACTTGTCTATCGGGTTTCTAAGTCTCCAATCTATCATTTTTTTTTTTGCATTTTTTAATCTCATTACTTATGCTATAAGTAGGTTCACCTTAATGATACAAACATAATATCACGTGCCATTGATGCCAACCCAAAATCATCATAAGATACTTCGATCTCATATTTGTGATGACTATTATGGCAATTCTTGTCTATCATAATTCATCCAAAATATTTCAATGACATGACACAATAGTATCTTCTATAAAAAAATGTCATATTTTGGTATCTAGTTTTCATATTTTCTAAATTTATGACCTTGTTTGATGCTTCCATCTCATATCCAGAATTTTTTTTTGTGACAGAAGACATAAATAAATCAATGTGTTTTTTTCTCAAGTAGTAATTTTTTTACCAATATTTTGGTTAGATAGTTGTAATAGCCCAAATAAAAACAAGTTTATGATGAGAGCTATTGTTTATATGGCAATCACATTTTCCCCTTTCCTTTCCTTTCCTTTGTTTTGCCCCTTCCGTTGATGGATGCAATAATCCTTAGTCGTCGTTTGATAAAAAGTTGCAAGAAAAAAATAGTAACATCATTTGTCGAATATTTTGGGCACCATACTATTTGATAAAATTCCCATAATGTCTTAATCAAGTTTGGACTAAGTTCAACTTCTTTTGGATTTGCAAAGTTCTAAAAATTCAAAAGGATTTTTGAGAAAAATGAAAAAAGAACTTATATCACACTATCTTGGCTTGGGCTAGTTTCCTGTCGTGGCCCATCTTCTTCCCTCTCCGGGTTGCCTTTTAGTTTGACAAGTATTTCTTCGTATAGACCGGCAACTCCTCCCCTCTATAACTCAATTAAAGGTGGTGGTGGTACTAGCCTCTTTCCCCTTGCTACACGTGCCAAAGGCAAAAGAGGGCGATTTGTGTCTCCGGTGGCGATTCCGCCGGCTCTCTTCCTCTCTGGCGGCTGGCATGGCATTGGAGAGAGAGATTGCCCGCGGATCTGCGACTAGTCTGCCGTGGCAACGTCGTCAAGGCGAAGGTGGTGGCGTCGCGGGGAATAATTAATGCTCCAACTCCTCCTCGCCCCGATGGTGCTTTACTCCGGACCAGCGAGTTCGGGAGCCTCTATCCAGGAGTCCATGGCTGGCTGGCCGGTTCTGGCTCGACCTTCCTGCGGTGGCGGCGGCTGTCGTCGCGAGGGCAAATTCGGATGCTGAGGAAGTTGGGACGCGACCCTGGTCGATGTGGAATCGCTGATGGCTTCATCCCGTTCACAGGTGTCTACATCGACTCCGATCAAAGCCAATTGTCTACATCGCTGATTCTAGAACAAGGGATGGGGTTTTGTTATAAGGAATGCAAATGCAGAGGTGCTTGCATCTAGTGCTGGAAATATCTCCTCCAGATGCTGGAAATATATCTCCAACATGTTATAAGAAGCTATGTTGTTGGTTGAAGTTATTTTGAATGCATATATATAGATTGACAAATTAAAATGATATATCTACCATTGTGTATCATACTATCATGAATTCATGATGAATAACACTGTTGAGGTGACTGACACGAGGATTTAAGCTTTGAAAGATATTGATGGACAAAGCTTGAGTTGCTCGAGCTTATAACAATAATAAAGTGAAAACACATGGGTCATATGTTGATAACAAAATGTGCTAAGTGTAATGGGCTCCACTAAGTTTTTAGCATCAAGACGATCAAGAAACCTATTTGGATCATCGTATTTGGTGTCATAAAAAATAAAAGAGGGTTTCAGGCATAGTTATCCAAAACTGACGTAGTTCATGTGTGATGTGTCGGCTGTATGACAGGCCGTGCGCGGTCTCGGACGTGTTAACTCTTGCTAATGTCCGACCCAAAACATTGTCAATGTTTTCTATCGCGCACCATAAAAACATTTGTGTTGTCTGTTGTGTGTATACGCCAACCAATCGGCAGATCGTACAATACAATCGATAAAGACAACACACGCGACGTCGTTCACTGAGAATGGAGAAAAAAACGGCCAGCCAGTTCACGGCGGGGACGACGTCGAGACGACAACAGAAGTTGCTCTTAGCCTGGGATACCCAGCCGAAGCCATCTTTCAGCGTCTTTTTCCCGCTGCTCCTTGGGCACCGCCGGCGCGCCGCCGGCAGCGGCGTACGGCACGCGCGTGCGAAGCCTGTCCCGCCTCTTCTCCATAACCCGTTGCAGCGACGCCTTCCTCGCCACCTGTAGGTCGGCCAGTCCACCCAGCGGCGGCATGTCTTGCCGAGCGGCGACAGCGACGCGCATCACCTCCGCCGCCCTGTCCGTGCGGACGTCGTCGAACACCAGCACGCGCCCGCCGTACACGATGGTTAGCTGCGCTGAAGCCGGCGCCGGTGCTGCCGTCGGCGTCGGCGGCGCGGGCGAAGTCTCGTCGCTGACAACGTCGGCGCCCGGCATAAGAAGCATCGGGGACGGGGACGACGCAGCCTGCTGCGGCTGTACCACGGGACTAGAACGACGGGCTGCCACCGTCTCGGCCCTGACGCACTGGCTCAGCACGCTGCACGCCACCGCGAACCGTCGCCGGCCGCTGCAACCCGCTTCTTCTGCTCTTGGACATGGAGCCATCTCGCTACCGCCGGCGCGGTCCACAAGTAAATTCCCGGAGTTGGTGCCAATTTCATTGGTGAACGTTGCCTTCCTTCGGCCGCATGCACGACGACGGCTTTAATAGGCTGCATGCCAGGGCAAGGCGAACTGGCAAAGCGAGCCCTCGTGGAGAAAAGGGTGATTCGGCTCGATCGGCACGGGGGGAAAGGGTGGTCGAAAACCCAAAACGGTCGATGATGCCATGAACGGGCCGGGGCTGTTTGGTGTGCTGGTAGCCGAAACATATTGCGCACGTTTCGGCCAGTTTTGCACGTTTCACGCGGTGCTATACAACCGGCCGTCCGGCTTCCGCGCGGCGAACATATATTGCGCATGCCGGCACGACACCCTGGGATCTGTTCGTGGATGCAACACGATAGTTCAATTAATGGGAAATCTGTGTAATTGTGTGTATATATCTTTGCAAGTTGTTAATTCCGGCCCGTCGATCGATTAGGCAAACTAACTTGGAATGATCAACTGAAATGAAATTATTAATCTTCATTCAAGCACAGTTCGGAAAAATAAATTTTTCAGACGAGCTAGAGGGCGCCGAGCGGCGTTTGGAGGGCGGCAACCAGCCTGTGTCAGAGCTTCGAGCATAGCGGTGGAAACAGATCAAATACGAATGAATATATATATATATATATATATATATATATATATATATATAGGGAAATTCCATTATACTCTTAAGAGTATGTACTCCCATCTCTAAAAACCATAGTAGGTATGTGTCAATACTTGTTTATCGGTTTGAGTATGTTTATATACTCATTTTAAGATACTCCATGTCTTTCTACGCTAAAAAATTTCAAAGGAATATATTTTTTTTGATATATTACTAAAATGCCACTATTTGTACTATATAAAATATGTATGACCATATACCCAATGTATGCATGCATACTTGACATATATAACATCCTGGATACTCTACAGTATGACCATATACTTCGTGTATATATACTTTGTTCGTCGTATACACACCCTAAATCTCGAGATATAGAGATAGGAGTATATACTCTTAAGAGTACAAAAACCTGTTCTATATATATATATATATATATATATATATATATATATATACGGAGCGACTAAAATGCACCCAGGTGCAATCGCTATAGGGATTGCACAGACCCTACGGCAAACAGCAATCAGCACCCATACGCACGCCTCCGCCTCCCACCCATGCATGTATGGAGGGAATCTTTTTTAATTCCGATCGAAAAAATGCAATATCTCCTAAACCGTAGCTCCAATTTCGGATCCGTTTGCATCAGACTGTTCAAAAAAATGTGCTGAATAAAACGAGATCCATGAAGACTATATTTGATCAATTTTTTTTAAGTGTGCAAATTGCAACATCAATGTACTATGAGTTGCCATCATAATTACAACGCAATTGCAACTTGTCTGTAGCGTAGTTAGCGCTTGTTGCAACCACTTAGAACCTAATTTTTACCCAAGTTTCTACTACATTCAACTAGTTACAACCTGGTTAAGTCTAATCTTTGAATAATGTGCATTTTATATACCAAAATATATAGACATCACCCATGTGTGCTACACGGCCATGAGCGGTCCTGCCCACTTCTGCTCGTATACTAGTACTAGTACTACATGCAGTCATTGACGAGTATGATTTTTTTCTTTTTTCCATGCCGGCTATGGCGCATGCAGTTGCCTCTATTTTGGTAGTCGCCAATTTTGGATTTTTTACTGGCTCCCACCGACGTGCTAGATATAGACATGCATACACCTCCTTCTCATACGCACTAAAAATAGACTAACAAATTAAAAATCCAGCCACATGTTTTGACAAATAATTGTTAGTATCTTCAGTATTTGTTAGTAGCTTTAGTATTTTTGTCAGCATTTTGTTAATATTTTATCAGTATCTTCAGTATTTCGTTAGTATTTTGTTAGTATTTCATCAATATCTTGTCACTATTTCGTTAGTATTTTGTCAGTAATTGCACATACCCTACCGCAAGCAGCAACCAGCAGCGATGCACGCATCCGCCCACAAGCCAATTGTACCACTGTGTGCTCTGTGTTTGCTACACGTTGTTGTGTTTGGTTGCAACACGGCTGTGTGTACGCAGGAATAGAGTTCATTTTTCTCAATATTTTCAAATATTCGTCAGTATTTTCATCAGTATCGTTATTATTTTGTGCGCTTTTTTGTTAGTATTTTGTCAATATCATCAATATTTTATACTATTTTGTCGGTATTTTTAAATATTTTGCCAATTGCAACATTGTGTGTATTGTGGGCTGCAACACGTTATTGTGCTCGGTTGCAACACGGCGCACGTACGCATCAACCTCTCACCCACCCATCTGTCCCTGCATGCGAGAATCTTTTTTTTGTTTTGAAAAAAATATGCTTAAAAAACGAGATCCAAGAAGACTATTTGATGAACTTTGTTAAGTACGAAATTGCAACTTCAATGTACTATGAGTTGCCATCATGATTATGACACAATTGCAACTTGGCTGTACCGTAGTTAGCGCTTGTTGCAACCACTTAGAACATAATTTTTACTAAATTTCTACTACATGCAACTAGTTACAAACTAGTTGGTTACAACCTAGTTGTAAGCCTAGCTAGTGAAACAACGAGCATCTTATATACAAAAATGTGCTATTCTCTACCAATTGCAACAACTAAACTAGACCAATCACAACTTTATCATCATACTAATTGCAACTTTACGGAAGTAATTGCAATAGATGTGATCCAGTGCAACTAGACCTGCTGTAGTTGGAACCTGAGATTATAATCTCTGTCGACTCTATTGACACTAATCTCTATCAATGCTACTGACCCTAATCTCTATCGACGCTACTGACCATAATCTCTGTCGACGCTACTGACCCTAATCTATGTCGACACTATTGACCCTAATCTCAGTCGAAGCTACCGACCCTAATCTCAGTCAATGGTATGATAAAATAAAGTTGAACTATACTATGAAAACATGGGAAGCGCTAACGGTTTGGAAAGCCTTGAACTTTAATCTCTGTCGACGCTACTGACCCTAATCTCAGTCGACGCTACTGACCCTAATCTCTGTTGACGCTACTGACCCTAATCTCTGTCGACGCTACTGACCCTAATCTCAGTCAATGTATGATAAAACAAAACTGAACTATACTATGAAAATATGGGAACTGCTGACAGTTTGGGAAAGCCTCAAACCCTAATCTCTGTCGACGCTACTGACCCTAATCTCAATCAGTGGTATGATAAAACAAAATTGAACTATACTATGAAAACATGGGATGTACTGAAAGTTTAGCAAAGCCTTTAACCCTAATCTCGGGCCGACGCTCCTAACCCTAATCTCTATCAAAAGCCCTTAATCTCTCAGACACGTAACGACACCGTAAACTCGTTTTAGATGTCAACGGGGGAGATGCAATTTACAACAATATCCTTTAACCAATTTGCAAACACGATAGTTGGACGAGTTGCAGCAAACAATTGCAGCAAACCAATAACAAAAATAATAGAGATGCACCTTTTCAGGTTAAAAATGTTAGTTGCAGCAAACAATAACAAAAAAAATATAAAACTAATAATACACATCATAATACAACAAAACATAAGATGACAGTCAATTTAAAATAAAAATTGTTGACCAATTGCAACAGAACAACCTACCAGCTTGCAACTATGATAATAGGCTAGTTCACACCTGATCGATTTCACCAAAATCTTATGGTAGGGCACGGGAGGAAAAGAAATAAAAATAAAACTTAGAAATAATCAATTTATCTACTAATTTTAACTACAACACCATGCCAGTTGCAACAAAGATAATAACCTAAACTAATGATAATAGCCTAAACTAATGATACACTAGTGGCAAACTAAAAATGCCTAAATCAATCTGGTCATCGCCATCATCAACTCAATATCATCACCACCACTACCCACACCCAAAAAAATCGAGTATCACCATCATCAACTCAACCACAAATTAGTATCCATCAAACCACCCCACAAGGTGAGTACAAGATTAAAAAAATGTTGACCAATTGCAACTAGAAACACCTACAGGTTGCAACTACGATAATAAGCTAGTTTCAACAATTCCAGCTCTCCCCGACCCGCTTACCTTCCCCCACGCCGACATCTTCCTCCGCCACTACCTCCATCTTGCCTCCTCCGACGATGGGGAACATTGACAAAAAAAAAATGTCAGCCGATTGCAACTAGAACACCCAACCAGTTACAACTAAGAAAATAAGCTAGTTGCAACTAAGAACAGCGGCTGCCACGGATAGGAGGAAGGTTGCCGCGTGACCGTCGGGCAACCCCGTGGGCGCGGGCCAAGCCAAATTGACGCTGGAGACCATGCACGTTAGGCGAGGAAACACAGGGGAGGAGCAGCCGCCGGGAGATGGGTTGGCCGAGCCACAAGGTGTGAGTACCGATTCAAAAAAAATGTCGACCAATTGCAACTAGAAACACCTACCAGTTGCAACTACGATAATAAGCTAGTTCTCATCTGAGGCCTACCGTCACCCAGTGGCCTCCTCGCCGCTGAGGGGAACCGTGACGCAGAGGCGAGCCTCCCTGCTGGGTGGATCAGGATCTCCACGAGCTGCTGCCGGTGGGAGAAGGGGCCGCTGCCAATCCTATAAACCGTCCCTTATACATGTCAGCATCTTTTGAGTACATGTCAGTATTTCTTAGTATTTTTCAGTAATTTTTCTATAAGTATCTTTTATTAGAACTCTTACTTCGGTAGTTGTCAGTATCATCTACTATGTGTCGATACCATTCAGTATTTGTTAGTACAGTCTTTCGGGTTTTCTTTGGTGATAATCAATGGTTTTTCTTTGGTAAGAATCAATATCCTTCAGTACCTTGACATTCTGTATGTATCGATAGTTTTGTTTCAGTCCTTGACGGCAGTCTCTTAGTATATTTTAGTATTGCTTGTTACATTGTGAGGCAGGTAGCAAAAATGCCGACCTGAGACTGAGGACCAATGGTAATCACTGGCCTAGGAAACATTGATACTTCGGTTATACATATATATACTACTGAAAGCAAGAGGACAACTATCTGATCAACATCTCAACTATCTGATCAACATCTCAGTACATTTGGCAAAATGCTGCTCCCCAATGTTCAGTTATTCAGTATTCCGCGTCTACGTTGCAGTGGAGGAAAGAACTGAACATATATGTCCAGTCCCCACTTCAGTATACACATTTCGTTAGCAAAATCAAACTGAAATATACTAGGAGCTCTATCATCTCCATTTTTCAGCATGTTGACATCATGGTCGTTGGTCACAGGAGGGCTTGCTGCCACCGCGCACCACCAGATGGCAATTGGAGGGCGAGCCGCTGTCGATCCACCGGCGCTGGATGGCACGCGTCACCATCCAAGAAAGATGCAGTAGTGTGATGAATTGAATCAGTCAATACTGAACTAAGGTTACTGCTACTAGAACACATGAAGACAGAAACCATCAAAGAACAAAGAAGTGTTTGCATATACGATGATACTTACATATACTGAACTAAATTTAGCACATGTGAATCAGTAGCTTCTCAAATCCCACCTGCTTAAAATAGCAGAACTAATTTAGCAGATCTGAATCAGCATGATGCCCATGCCTCCTGGTTTCTAGCCGAGCAGACACCAAACATCCCGGATTGAAGGTCGCCAACGGGAGGGGATGGGAGGAGAGGGATCACCTGGGGTTCAACCGAACCTTCACCTCGCGCTTGACCATCGAGGTACCTCCACCTGGACAGCACTCGGTCTCTCTCCCTGTCAAGGGATATTCAATAGTGCAGGAACATTCAGTACCTCTCAGTAGTCAGTACCATGGCGGCGGTGCGGCTCTGTCCCAGCACTGACGACGGCACCGGCAACCGACCCATGGCTCCGGCGGGCAGGGAGCGCAGGGCCAGGCCACGCGTGGCACGCTGGCGCGGTGCCAGGACGGGACAGCAACCTCCGACAGGCAGGGTGCTCGCGGATGGAGTCTCCTCGCGGCTGCCGCAGTTCTGCAGGCGACGCACTGCATCCCCTACGACCTATGCCTGCTGTGGCTCCAGAAGGACGCGAGCCGGGGAGGCAGCGTCGAGGTGGGCCGGAGAGGTGCAGGCGGAGGGCGCTGGGAAGGGAGCGGCGCCATGTGGAGACCGCCGTGCGGAGCATCACGTGGGACGCGCGATTTGCCGGCGGTCTGCGGGCACCACGGCAGCGGCGCTGCCGTACCCGTGGCTCCAGCCGCGACGGCTCTCTGGGTTGCCGTGCCCATGGATCCAGCCCGTGGTTCCCTGCCGCCATGGTCGAACGAAGGGGCGCCGCCGGTGAGGATTGAGAGGAGGCGCCGCCGCCCCTACTCGATGCGTCGGGTGGATTCGAGGCGCCCCAGGAGAGCTCGCAGCCACCGGGTGGAAGGAGGGCGCGGCCATGACCGCTGCTGTACCCATGGGACGGGCCGCGCCGCCGTCGGACCACGTATCGCCGCTGGCCTCGCCGTTCATGGGAGCCGCCGAGCGTGCTGGGGAAGATGGCCGGGGCTGCGCTCGCCGGTGCTGAGAGGAGGCTTGGGAGCGGCGGGAGGAGGGGGTTGCGCCGGTGCTGGGCTGGGGGCGCCGCCGGTGGTGGTCCGTGGGGAGGGCGTGCCGCCGGTGTGCTCGATGGATTGGGGACGGAAGCGGGGAGGAAAAGCAGTTCGGGGGATTTTTTTTACGGAGCCGTGCGGGTGCGGGGGTGGCGTGGTGGGCGGGTCGGCTGGACCAGGTGGTGCGCCCGCCGGTTGGTTGTTGGGCCGGTTGGTTTCGGCATGGGTGCATTTGCTATATAGAATACACCCAGGTGTAATATATAAATACAGTATATATATATATATATATATATATATATATATATATATATATATATATATATATATATATATATATATATATATATATATATATATATATATATATATATACGGAGCTTAAAAATGCAACAAGGTGCAATTCTTATAAGGCGATTGCACAGGCCTACAGCAAGCAAGCAGCACCCACGTACACGCATCCGCCTCCCACCCATGCATGCATGCACGGAATCTTTTTTTCCAATCGAAAAAATGGAATATCTCCTGAACCGTAGCTCCAATTTCAGATCCATTTGCATCAGATTGTTTGAAAAAATGTGCTTAACAAAATAAGATCCATGAAGACTATATTTGATGAACTTTTTTTTAAGTACACAATTGCAACATCAATATACTATGAGTTACGATCATGATTACAACACAATTGCAACTTGTCGTAGCGTATTAGCGCTTGTTGCAACCACTTAGAACGTAATTTTGCCAAATTTCCTACTACGTGCAACTAGTTACAACTGGTTGCAAAGCCTAGCTAATGAACAACGTGCATTTTCTATACCAAAATATGTGTATTCTCTGCATGTTGTTCACTAGCTAGCAGCCAGCAGTGCGCGCGCACCAATTGCAACTCATCGTGTTTTCCTTTTGCAAACATGATTATTTTCCGGTTGCAACATGTTCTTTTCTTAGTAAACCAATTGCAACCCGATTGCAAACCTAATGTACGCCCTTACCCTAATCTTTGTCAACGCTACTCACCCTAATCTCTATCGACGCTACTGACCCTAATCTCTGTCGACGCTACTGGCCCTAATCTTTGTGGACGCTACTAACCCTAATCTCTCGTTGGACGCCATCGACCCTAATCCGAGTCGACGCTACTAACCCTAATCTCGATCAATGGTATTATAAAAAAAAAAATTCAACTATGCTATGAAAACATGGGAACCGCCGAAAGTTTGGGAAAGCCTTGAACCCTAATCTTAGTCGACGCTACTAACCCTAATCTCTCGTACACGCCATCGACCCTAATCTCGCCAACGCTAGTCGACGCTACTAACCCTAATCTCGAGTCAATGGTATTATAAAACAAAATTGAACTATACTATGAAAACGTGGGAACCGCCGACGGTTTGGGAAAAGCCTTGAACCCTAATCTCGCCGAGGCTACGGCCCTAATCTCGCCGACGCTACCGACCATAATCTCGCCGACGCTACTCACCCTAATCTCAATCGGTGGTATGATAAAAAAAATTGAACTATATTATGAAAACATGGGAACTGCTGACATTTTGGAAAAGCCTTGAACCCTAATCTCGTTGACGCTACTAAACCTAATCTCTGTCGAACCTCGAACCCCTTAATCTCTATACACGTAATGAACCCCGATCTCAATCGTGTAATGGAAAAACAAAATTGAATTATACTATGAAAACATGGGATGTACTTGAAAGTTTGGCAAAAACCTTTAACCCTAATCTCGCCGACGCTCCAAACCCTAATCTCGCCGACGCTATTAACCCTAATCTTTGTCTACGCTATCAAACCTAATATCTATCGACATAATGAACCATAATCCAGGTAAATACAAAATTGGAAACTCGTTGTACACCATTTGCAACACCAAATGTAAAGCAATTGCTTCCTGGTTAATGAATAATTGCTAATCACGCGTCAAATGAAATCAGCTTATTACAAAACCGCACCCCTATTGTACACCGTTTGCAACAACATAAGTGTCACAATTGCAAACATGGTTAAATAGGAATTGCAACATTGTGAATTATCATTAGCATGAAGACCAATTCCAACTTCTACTAAGTTTTCTTGTTAATTGATGGAGTATGGATTAGAAAAAAAAAGAAGAAATATAACGAATATGTACACATATATGCACAAAAAAACATTGCAAAAGTTATGACACGAAGCACCCTTGTTGTTAATAACAAATTTGCCGCATCATTTAGATGTCATCAGGGAGGAGATGCAATTTGAATAATATCCTAAAATCGATTACAACACGAGCACGGAGGAGTTACAAGTTATGACACATAGTTTTCGACACTATTAACATACACAGATATCATCCCTCACAAAACACTAAGAGATTAGTCGCAAAAAAAACACTAGAGAATAGAGATGTACATTCACATTAATTGAAAAAGTTAGCTGCAGCAACAAATAACAAAAAATATTTCAGATGAAACATTGTTATAAATAACAAATTTGCTGCATCATTTACAGGTCAACAAGGAGGAGATGCAATTTACAACAAGTCTTTGAACCGATTGCAACATAGCCTCAGACGAAGCCCATAGTCTCTAACGACATAACGAACAGGGGCCGCCATGGCCATTAGACGCTACTGCATGCAGGGAATCTTTTTTGTTTCGGTTCGAAAAAATGCAATATCTCCTAAACCATAGCTCCGATTTCAGATCCGTTTGCATCAGATTGTTCAAAAAAATGTGCTTAACAAAACGAAATCCATGAAGACTATATTTGATGAACTTTTTTTAAGTATTTAATTGCAACATCAATGTACTATGAGTTGCTATCATGACTACAGCACAATTGCAACTTGTCTGTAGCGTAGTTAGCGCTTGTTGCAACCACTTATAACGTAATTTTTACCCAATTTTGTACTACATGCAACTAGTTACAACCTAGTTGCAAAGCCTAGCTAGTGAACAATGTGAATTTTATAGACCAAATATGTGTATTCTCTTCATGTTGTTCACTAGCTAGCCACCAGCAGTGCAGAGAACCAATTGCAACTTGTCATGTTTTTCTTTTGCAAACTTGGTTATATCCCGGTTGCAACATGTTCTTTTTCTTAGTAAACCAATAGCAACCTGATTGCAAACCTAATGTGCAACATGACCCTAATCTCCGTCGACGCTACTGACCTTAATCTCTATCGACGCTACTAACACTAATCTCTGTCGATGCTAAGGTGAAACAAAAGTGAACTATACTAGGAATTCCTCAAATCTACTAACAGTTTGGTGATGCCTAGAACCCTAATCTCTGTCGACGCCACTGACCCTAATCTCAGTCGATGCTATTGACCCTAATCTTAGTCGACGCTACTTACCCTCATCTCAGTCGACGCTATTGACCCTAATCTCGTCGACGCTACTGACCCTAATCTCAATCAACGCTACTGACCCTAATCTCGTCGACGCCATCGACCTAATCTCAATCAACGCTCGACCCTAATCAAGTGAGTGGTATGATAAAATAAAATTGAACTATACTATGAAAACATGGGATCTCATTGACATTTTGAGAAAGCCTTCAACCATAATCTCGCCGACGCTCCTAACCCCGATCTTCGTGCACGTAACAAACCCTAATCTCGCCGGTGGTATGATAAAATAAAATTGAACTATACTATGAAAACATGGGATGTGCTGACATTTTGGCAAAGCCTTCAACCCTAATCTCAGTCAACGCTCCTAACCCTAATCTATGTTGAAGCCCTTAATCTCTGTACACGTAACAAACCCTAATCTCAGTCAGTGCAATGGTAAAACAAAATTGAACTATACTATGAAACAAGGGATGTACTGAAAGTTTGGCAAAAAGCCTTGAACCCTAATCTCTGTCGACGCTCCTAACCCTAATCTCTGTCAAAAAAACCATTAATCTCTATAAACGTAATGAAACCCAAAACTAATTTACATGTCAAACAGGGGGAGATGCGTTTTACAACAATATCTTTCAACCGATTGCAACACGATAGCCGGAGGAGTTGGAACATACAACACAGATTTCGGACAGTGTTAACATACACATATGTCATCCCCTCATAAAATGTGCACAACGCCGATAAAAGATCATCCTGAAAAATAATCACTGGTGGGAATCAAAAAATCAAGTAGTGCATGAGGTCTAGCCTATATAGTCAAATAAAAAGCCAATTGCAGCAAACAATAACAAAAAATAACTTGAATTCTAGATAATTATCAACCAGTTGCAACTAGATCAACAAACCAGTTACAACTAAGACAATAAGCAAGTTATACACAACAGAATGCAACTAACATAAAAAAATGATACACATCAGTTGCGACTACAATAACAAAAAAAAAACTGAGATGCATCTTTTCACGTTAAAAAATATCAGTTGCAGCAAACAGTAACAAAAAAATGATATAACTAGTAATATAGAGCAAATATAACAATAACATAAGGTGATAGCTCAATTTAAAAATGAAATTGTTGACCAATTGCAACTACAAAAACCTACCAGTTACAACTATGATAATAGGCTAGTTCACACGGGTCTGATTTCACCAAAATCTTATGGTAGGGCACGGGAGGGGAAAGGACTAAAAAAATAGAACTCAGAAATAACCAATTTATCTACCAATTTTAACTACAACACCATGCCAGTTGCAACTAAGATAATAACCTAAACTAATGATACCTTAACACTAACTAGTGGCAAACTAAAAATGCCTAATCAATCTGGTCATCGCCATCATCAACTCAATATCATCATCACCACTCCCCACACCCAAAAAAAATTGAGTATCACCATCATCAACTCAACCACAAATTAGTATCCATCAAACCACCCACAAGGTGAGTACCAGATTTAAAAAAAATGTCGACCAATTACAACTAGAAACGCCTACCAGTTGCAACTATGATAATAAGCTAGTTCCAACAATTCCAGCTCTCCCCGACCCGCTTACATTCCCCCACGCCGACATCTTCCTCCGCCACAACCTCGATCCTGCTTCCTCCGACTACGGGGATGTCAAGCCCAATCCCGACTGCCACCTCTCCGTCTCCTCCGGAAACCTCAGTTGCAGCAACAATGACAAAAAATGTCAGCCAATTGCAACTAGAAGGCCCAACCAGTTACAACTAAGAAAAATAAGCTAGTTGCAACTAAGAATAGTGGTTGCCGCAGATAGGAGGAAGGTTGCCGCGTCACCGCCAGGCAACCCCGTGGGCGCGGGCCAAGCCAAACCGACGCCGGAGACCATGCGCGCGAGGCGAGGAAGCACAGGAGAGGAGCAGCCGCCGGGAGGTAGGTAGGCCGCGCCACAAGGGGTGACTTCATGATCAAAAAAAATGTCGATCAATTGCAACTAGGAACACCTACCAGTTGCAACTATGATAATAAGCTACTTCCAACCACTTCCACCTCCTGGACCAAAAAGGGTCTGATATGTAAGAAGTCATTCGAACCTTGGACTACGTGAGTTTTATTACCAATTGTATTACCTGGAAATACTAATGGAAAATACGACGGACAGCGACAATTTCAGGAGCCACAACAGGTAGCAGAAGCTAACCAATACTACTAATGTGCTAATCAAGCTGGTAGTAGAAATGTTGAATCAGCCGCGGGCTAGCAAAACACTCACCTTGTGGTACCTTGCTGAAAGCCTGAGGCCGCTTAGAATGTGCAATGCGACTGCCAACGACAGGGACTTGCAAACTGAAGAACTCTGTATCAGAACAGGGGACAAAATTTAAACTAAAAAGGTCTCAGTACGATACAATGCATCATTGTAATAAGACACTAATATCTTAGTACAAAATTTAGTATCGGCAGCCATACTACTAATACTACTATAATTCAAAGTGAAGAAACCAGAATGGCATGTTTCATACGGATCAGTACTCACCACCACACCCGTGCTGACGCCGGTGAACACTGATGAGGGAGGAAAGTAGTAGTCTGCCAGTATACTTGTTTCAGTACTATTTCATTCAGTTCGTCACCAACTGATGAGTTCTTGAAACAAAACTTCTCAGTCCCTGTGAGTAATCCTTCAGTATATGTATACGTTCCCCACTTCCTGCTGATTGCATATGAAGACCATTCAGTATTCAGAGTTTCTTCAGTAGCGATGCATTCCATAGGACTGCAGGAGGGCTCTGCTGAGCGAGCAAGGCTTCTCCCTTCCTGTGCAAAAATGTTCGTTCATTAGTTCAGTAGTTTCTTCAGTAGCGATGGATCAAGTGTTGCGCTTCAGTAGTTCTTCGCAGTGGGCAGCAAGGGGACGCGAGCCGCGGTCGATCTACCGGAGGCTCACTGCCGCTCAGATGCTGTCGCTGGGGGCCTGCCGCCGGCCTCGCCCTGACCGCGGAGGGGCTGGAGCGGACACGGGGGGAGCCGGGAAGGGGGCGACGGGGAGGGAGCCAGCGCCGATATCCTGCGGGCGGTGTAGGACAGGGAGGCGTGGCCGGCCGGGGCAGCGTCGCGCCCACATCTGCGCGGAGCGCAGGTGGCGAGGCGGCGCCGTCGATGGAGCTCGTGGTGGCTCCGTCCCACCACTGATGGCGGCATCAGCAGCAGCGCGACCGAGCTGCGGCTCTGGAGGGCAGAGAGCGTGGTCCGTAGACATCCGGCGAGCCCTAGGGGTCCCGCGGTGGCGGCGGGGGAGAGGCGCAGAGCCCGACGTGGCCTGGCCGCGCTTTCTGCGGTGGCGGCAGTTTGGGGTTGGGGCGGAGTTTGGGGCCTCCGGCGAGGGGCGACCGGGAGGGCTTCGGAGGGTCGCGGGCGTACGCGGTGGGGTCGTCGGCGAGGGGCATGGAACGGGAGGAGCAGAGCGCTGCCCTGCCGAAAAGGGACGGGGCCGCGCGCCGCTAGCCGGGAAGGGGCGGCGCAGCACGTCGCAGGTGGAGCAGCACGTCGCAGATACGCTCCAGGCCACGCGCCGCCGCCACGGGCCACCCCGCTTGGCCGCGCCGCCGTCGGGGCTGCTGAGCGCGCCGGTGATGGGGTGGGGGTTGTAGGTTGGGGGCGGCAGTGAAGAGGAAGGAAGGTGGGGGTGGGGGCGCGCGCCGTGGTGGAAGGTCGGGGATAAGGGGAGGACGCCGGTGATGGTAGGTGGGGGGGCGCCGCCGGTCATGGAAGGTGGGGGAGGGCGCCGGCGGTGGTGGGCGGCACCACTCGGGCGGCGGTTCTGGGACGACGCGCACGGGCGTCGGGTGGAAGTCGCGGCCTCGCCCGATCTGAAGCGGTCGGGTCGGGTCGGTCGGGGGTTGGTGCGGGGACAGGTGGTTGCGTTGCGTGCGGGTTTGGCTTGGGTGCATTCAACACAGAGAATGCACCCAGGTATAATATAGAAATATAGTATATATATATATATATATAATCTTTTTCTCTCGATTCACGAACGAAAAGTTGGCTAGGTCTCTTTTGGTGGAATCTGCCCACCCGGTCTCAAGTGCTCGACTATCCGGTCTCAAGGACTCGACTTAGCTCGGATGCTCGTATTTTTCTAGATTTATTTAAGAATTTCTCATTGTTGTGCTTTAAATGGTTAGTGAGGTTCCCTTCGACAACGAGGGGTCCGTGGTAACTCCTTCAGATCTTCCAACTCGATCTTTTGGAGGGAAGGGTTCGCGTAAACGTGTTCATACGGATAAATGTGTGTGCGTGTTGTTGGTGTGTACTGTGTAATTTTTTAAAAAAAATCTTTTTCTCCGATTCAAATTCGGATACGAACATCGGTGTGTCAGATACAAATACAAATGGATAATTTGTGTCACGAACAGTCGGTCACTAATATATTTTTTTCCCACATTTCATCGTTACACACTCAAGTGTGGCAGAGAAAGGCCCTTTTTTTTTGCAAAATAAAGACTTTATTAATAATTAACGAGAACCAATGTCATTACAAGCAAGCGACTCGATAAACCCTGGAAAAGAAGAAAAAAGACTTGACTACTACTCGACCTAATGGCATGATGAGCAAGCTCATGTGCGACATTATTTTGATCACGACTAATCTTAACGACTACCACACGACGAAGATCCTCCATCCGTAGCCTTGCTTCCCGAAAGGTAGACCAATCCAAGGAACGGTCAGGATCGGTGTTCAATAGCTTTGCGGCCGTGGCACAATCTGTTTCTAGAATCATAGGAACGTCGGGCCATCGTGTTGCAAGCGAGAGTCCTTCTCGGCAAGCCGGTGCTTCAGCTTCCTCGGCTTCCCGACAGTAGTGCAGCAGACGCCGGGCAGCAAGCATGATCCGGCCATTGTGATCCCTAATGACCACTCCAATAGCAGCAACTCCGGTGTTCAGCATGAAAGCACCATCCACATTGATCTTCATCCAACCAGGATCCGGCGGATTCCACCTCTTCTTCCTTACTTGTCGAGCACAACCAGGCTTCATTTTACTCCCAACGATGGCACAACTCTTCCCTTTGTTGTCAACTTGGCATTTGCTTTGCCGGCATTGTAGGAGCGAGTCCATGTAGCGTGTAAGAAACACCACGAACTATCAATTGAGATTTTACGGCCTGCCCGTAAGACACCGTTATGTACACTCCAAGAACGCCACATCAACATGAACAGATTACCCATGACCTCCACTGAGTACCGGCTCACAAGCATCAGCAGCCATTGTGGCCCTGTATATTGTAAATCTTTCTCGGTTGGAAGGGCCCAATGTTCCCGCATGGCCTGACGAAGAGCAACAGCATGTGGACAACCTAAACATGCATGGAAGCAATCCTCCCGAGCGTGACCACATATCTCACAAAATTCATGTTCCACAAGGTGTACGTAACACTTATTAGCCTGAGTAGGAATTCCATTATTTGCAACCTTCCATGCAAACACCTTTACCTTTTCAGGTACTTTAACTGCCCACAGATCCTTCCACACCTTCCTGCCATCAGATGGGGTAAAACTGGAGCCAATCACCCCTTCATCATGCTCCCTTCTCATTGCCAATCTATACGCACTCTTGACGGAGAACAATCCAGATTTTTCAAAATTCCAAGCCACATGGTCACAGCAGGTAGTATAGGGAAGCTTAATCTTTAATATCACCTCAACATCACAGGGATAAAAGTATCTCCTTACCAGCGTTTCGTTCCAGGATCTGTCTTCAGCATCAATCAAGTGAGAGACACGACGCAGCCTGCATTGCCGAACACTGCCGACCGGTTTCATACCATGAGCTCTCGGCAGCCAGTTGTCACGCCAAATACGAATGCTCTGACCATCTCCCACTCTGTAGACTACACCATGTTTCAGCAAATCTAACCCATGTTCAATCCCACGCCACGACGGGGAGGCATCACCAGCAGCAACCTGTGTCAAGAAGGTTGCCATTGGGGAAATATTTAGCCTTCAGAACTCTAGCACAAAGGCTCTCTCGGATAGAAAACCAATCTCCATGCCTGTCTTGCAAGCAATGCTTGATTTACCAATCTGAGATCTCTGAAACCCATGCCCCCAAAACCTTTTGGCATTATCATCTTCTCCCATGGAACCCATTGAACCTTCCTGCGCCCATTCTCAGATCCCCACCAGTAAGCCCGAATGTGTCTCATCAACTCATCACATAAAGTCAGTGGGAGCTTGAAAACACTCATCACATAGTTTGGCAATGCTTGTGCAACTGATTTAATAAGAATTTCCTTGCCCGCTGCAGACAACTCTTTTTCCTTCCATGCACACATTCTTTTCTGAAAACCTCTCTTCTAGTGGTTGGAAAACTCCTCTCTTCATCCTGCCAGTAGGCATTGGCAGCCCCAAATATTTAGCTTCAAAATCAACTCTCTCGGACTCCTAGTTGTTGTCTGACCTGATCACTAACTGCAGCATCACACTCCTCATTCATGAACAAGGAACATTTAGATGGGTTTAGCTGCTGACCAGTACACTTCTCAAAAACAGACAAAATATGCTTGACCGCCATTGCTTGATCCTGGCTTGCCCGAAAGAATAGCAGGCTATCATCCGCAAAAAGAAGATGGGTAATACTAGGTGCTCGTCTACATATCTTCATGCCTTCGACTTGACCCAGCTCCTCATGATGCCGCAATAGAGACGAAAGACCATCAGCAACTAGAAGGAATAAATAAGGGGAGAGCGGATCACCTTGTCGTAGACCACGTGTCGGGGAAAAGGAGTGCGAAGGCACCCCATTGAAGCGTACAGAGTAGCGAACAGTGGAAACACATGTCATGACCCACTGCACCCACTTGCTTTGAAAGCCTAGCTTCTCCATCAAACTTTTTAGAAATCCCCAATCAACACGATCATACGCCTTGGATAGATCCAACTTGTAAGCACAAAAATCCTTCCCATAAGGTCTCTGAATGGCATGTATATATTCAAAGGCAATCAATGCATTATCTGTTATTAAGCGCCCGGAACAAAGGCACTTTGTTCTTGAGATATGATCTGCTCCGGGAAAGGTCTAAGCCGGTTAACAAGACATTTGGAAATAATTTTGTAGATGACATTACACAAACTGATTGGCCTGAAGTCCTTGAGTTGTTCCGGGTTAGGTCCTTTCGGAATAAGAACAATAGTTGTCTCATTTATCCCACCAGGCAAGATACCATCCTCAAAAAACTGCTGAACCGCAGCCACCACATCATCTCTTAGCACCTCCCAGTGTCACTGATAAAATCTAGCAGGAAACCCATCTGGCCCGAGCGCTTTTAGGGGACCCATCTGAAATAGAGCATCTGAAATCTCTTCTACAGAAAAATTCTTGCACAAGGCTTCATTCATATCATCAGTAATTTTCTCATCTATGAGATCAACAAGTTCAGAAGGGTCAACCTGGCCGTCCGCAGAGTACAGATCCTTAAAGTAATTGGCCGCCATAGACTGCATAACCTTAGGATCTTCACACCACTCATCATCTTGATTTTTTAGCTTTGTGATTTTATTTTCCGAGCTCTCCACATTGCCTCCGTCGATGAAAATATTTGGTGTTACGATCACCTTCTCGGAGCCACGCTATGCGAGAGCGTTGTAGCCACATCATTTCCTCCTGATATAAGAGTTCGTCCATACGATCAGTAAGCTTTCGAACATCCGCTCGACAAGTTTGGCCAGATGTCTGTACAGTTTCAAGCTTCGCTCTAAGCTCTTCTAACTCCTTTGTCACCGCCCCAAAATTCTGCTTGCTCCACGACCTTAGAGCCCGCTGAACATGCACAAGTGCGCTAGCAATACCGCCTAGTCCTACTCTGTTCGGGGCCGTACACCAGGCCTTCTTAACCTCCAGTGCCAAGGATTCAAGGCGCTCCCACATAATTTCATATCGGAATATTCGAGGCTTGTGCCGCTCCCAGCTTTCCTTCTTGATTTCTAATAACAGTGGACAGTGATCTGATCGGACGACACCAAATGATGCAATGTTGTCTCATCAAACAAGTCACGCCAGCTAGAATCAGCCACTGCCCTGTCCAACCTCACTTTAACATTGGCGTTCCCATCTCTACCATTATCATAAGTAAACGGCAAGCCCACAAAACCTAGGTCCACCAGTCCGATCGTTCAGCACATCTCTAAATGCAGACATCTGTCTCTCGGACGTGGACAGGCCGAAAAATGCTCATACCCCCACATGGCTTCATTAAAATCACCAATTAGGAGCCAAGGCTCTTGTGAAGCCCCATGTAGCCGTCATAAAAGCTCCCACATCAAGTGTCGGTCTTCGGTCCGAGGCTCCCCATACACAAAAGTAATGCGAAAACGAGGCGCCGACGGTGACTCACGCACATGGACATCAATAAACCGTTTATGTTTCTCAATCAAGGTAACATCCACCGCCTCATGCCAAAACAAGGCCAAACCACCACCACCGGTGCTAGAACAATCCACAAGTAATAGCATGCTTCAAACCCAATCTCCACCTCAAATTAGCTACTCGGTTGCCCGTCATTCTTGTCTCGATAAAAACACCGAGCGAGGATTTTTTGCTCCAACTAGAGCAACAAGCTCTTGAACCGTCCGAGGAATCCCCAAACCTCGGCGGTTCATTTGAAGAGATTCATGGCTCCGACGGGCCTCGCCTCGAGGCCCGTCGGGTTAAGTTTATCATGATTATATTTTTGTTTCTTTGCTATCTCGAATCCACTCTTTCATTCGATGAGCATAACCTCTTTTTCGCATCAATCTCCATCCTATCATCATTCTTATTGTTGGATCTTGGACGTCTTTTGAAAGTTTTAGGAGGATTCTTTCTATCATCCTTCAGTGTCTGCTCCTTTGATTCATCATGGCCATTGACACTATTTCCACCTTTCTTCCCATCCTTCATATCACCATCCACATCACCCTTACCATCTTCTCGCGGTATTATAAGCAAGGTCATTTGGCTGCAGAAGCAAGGGCTTCTTAGTTGGTACATCATCCCCGAGATAGCGCCAACTTTGTCCCGGTTTGGCTGCTAGTCTCTACCCCCTTCTCCGTATCTATCGGCATCTTTCTCCATGACTGTCCGTCATTGGCCGACCCGAAGAAGAGCCCCATCGATCACCATAACCACCAAGGAAGCCCCTGCGCATGTGCTCCCACCGATCCATGGACCTTGCTGTTTTGCACCGAAAAACCTTGTGTCTTCCCTGCCTTTCTCTCCTCTTCTTCTCGTGTGTGAAACGCGGGTTTCTTGAGAATTGTGGAGTTTCCCCTTTGCGGCCCGATTGAGCACTTTGTCTATCAATATGGCCAATGCGACCACATGTGTAACAAAAATTAGGGAGAAACTCATAAGCAAAGGGGCACCATCTCTCCTTCTCCGGATTCCCCACCTTCACTATGATACCACGCATCAGTGGTTTGCGAATATCAATCAACACCTTGATCCGCAAGACTCTCCCCATTGCCATACCATCCTCTCCAACCTCGGTCTCCCAAGTATACCCCAATCTTCTCGCAAGAGTAGCACCCGTCTCCTCATCCATCATGCCGAGGGGAAGATTTGATACACGTACCCAGATCGGAATATGATTGAAATCCATTTCTTCTATAGTTTTGGACTTATCAAAATCCACTATGACAACTACGTTGTTATTGATCATCCATGGTCCATCCTCTAGCGCCCTCCGTTTTCCAGATTCTTGCATAAAGGTGAACAAAAAATGGTTTTTACCCATATCCTTGCACAAAACACCCTCGATCGGACACCACACTTGCCCGGTGTCTTTTCAAGGATGTTAGTTTCCACCAGCTTTTCTGCATACACCTTCGCCATCGCCTTCGGCTCCGCAATACTCATAGGCCGCGACCCACGGTTTTCGATCTTCACTCCTTCTCGCTCCTTCTCCGAAAGACGAAGATTCCCCAACAAACCCTCAACACCCTCCATGATAGCCCACAAGAATCCCCGATGGGATGGTGTTTGGTTTCGATCACCGTAAGTGGAAGAGGCAAGCCTCACAAAAGTAATGCTCTCTTCAAATTTTGGTAGTAAGCACAATAGGAGCAGCTAGGCTTTGTTTATATAAGCAAAACAATTGTCCAATTCAATTTTGCTTTGTCTACTCTATCCTATCAGCTGGATATTGCTGGATAGAGCTGGATATAGCTGTGCTCTAGAGTAGAGAAGAAGTCCCTGGATACATACAGTAGAGAAGCAGTCCCAGCTGGATAGGTCTTCCTGGAAGTTACCAGAGCCAGCCACGAACGGCGTCGGCGGCGTCGGCTGTGCTCCCCAGGGACGGCGTCGGCTGTGAGCCGACCTGCTTCACAGAGGAGAGTGGTGGAGAGGAGGCCGGCTTCCTCCGCTTACTCGGAGTCCGAGCTGCAGCGAAGGGAGGCCACGGTGAGCGCACCTGGTGGAGGTGCTAGCGGAATATGGAGCGGACGCAGGCGGAGAGACTGCGGGGTCGGTGGAGATGGTGGGGGAACAGAAGGGACGGCAAGGACGCGAAGACCGCGAGCAGCCGCAAGACCTCGACGCGGCGGGATGAGCGGGAGAAGCGGACTGGGGTCCTCGCCTGAGCAGGAAGCAGCGCTGCAGCCGGACGCGCCCTGGCCAGAACGCGAGGAGGCGGAGTGCGGCTGCGGAAGCTATGGCGACGACGGCGCAACTGCAGGAAGCGGCGCCCAAGATGGAGACGGAGGAACCCTGGAACTCGGGAGCGTGAAGCAGCGGCGGCGGAGAAAAGGCCGGTGCGACAGCAGGCGGCCGACGGCAGAGAAAGGCCCTTGGGACAACGTTAGTTTACAAATCCAATATATGCATTATTTCATCACTGCCTGATAAAGTGCTTCACATTTTAAATCATCCTTTCTAACTCAAAATTGTTTTATTATTGCCACAAGCTTGCCAATCCAAATTATTTTCTTTCATACATACCCTTGATGGAAGAAGCAAAGAAGCTAAAGGAGCACGTTTGGTTCCGTGACCTTTGGCTTTAGCAGCAAGTACAGTCGGAGGGACTGTAAGTAGTATTGTACTGCCCGAGCATTGGAGGGGCCGCAATGAGCTGAAAGCTGGTCACTTGGTCCATTAATCTAGCAAAAACAACTGGCTGTAGAAACAAGGCAGCCCAAGTAGTCATCTTCTTCTTTTCCTCTCTGTTTAGAGCAGATCGGCACAGCAGCCATGGCGGCGAGCCATCCTGCGAATCATAGCTTACAAGATTCCTGTAACAAGATATTGAATTGGTCTAGAGAAATATAATAGTAGTATTTGACAGTCTTCAACGATAAGACGCAAAACTGGAGATCTATTTATGGTATGCCTCGTGATGAAGGAAAAAGGTAAGGCACTAAAATTTAACGGGTGTCACGTCAGATGTTACATGTAGGAGAAAGAAGGAAAATATTTCATTGAGAGGAAACGTATCAGTGTTGTTTGCAACGCCTTGGAAACGGCACAAAATCCCCACTGAGACGCTCATGTTGTTTCATCACGAGCGCACTGGCCGCGGTAAAGTTCCGTCGTTCGTGAGCGAGGTCCGCCGGCCATGGGCAACCTCCAACGAGCGCCGGTGAGGTCCATCACCGGGGTGCATGCATTCGTCGCGACCTCTACTTGCGTGAGCGAGACCTTGCGCTCGTCGGTGAGGCCGTGCTTTCTTGTGCCCGCCGTGAGTTAGACCCGCGAGGCTATGCTTCCTCGTGCTGGCTGCGAGTCAATGACATGAGGCCGTCGCAAGACGCCCTGATTCCTTTCCTCGCTTGCCATGGCGGGTACGAGCGGACCTCCACCGACCGAGGCGAGGTCGCAATCGTGAGGGCTTCACCACGGGCTCCGTCGATCGAAACGCGGGGTGAGCGGGAGGGCAGTGCGACTGTAGTGGGGGCAGTTGCCGTCGTCGGTGAGGGTTCCTTTGCTTCGGGTGATGCCACCAGGAGGGCTTCGATGCGGCGGTGAGGCCGCCTGGAGTAATCTTGAGCAAGTAGGCCTTGGGCCAGAGGCACGACCTAAAGCACAGTTATTAGGGCCAGCCCAAGCACGGCATGTCCCAGACCCCATTTATGCTCATGTTGGCCCGAGGCATGTAGCAGGATGTGCTTAGGTTGATCCCTCGGCTCGTCGGGTGACATAGTATTTAGGGGAAGAGTTTGTGGCCTGTTGCCAAAAAAGAATTTGAGGCCTGAGAGCCCAGCAAGCCCATCAGCCACCGGGCGTCACATTCCCCTGCCCTGACCCTAACTTCATCCGCACTAGGACTAAAAATACTAGTGATCTGTAATCGTGGCAAAATAGCCGAAAGGCTTTTATTTTCCCTCTTTCTCCTCTCTCGCATGTTGCGTTCCCTTCTCTCCCTTCGAGCTCCGTCGCCGCCCCCTGCCCTAGCCCAAGCCGCGCACCACCACCGCCTCCACCGCCCACACCGCCGCCACCCGCGGTGAAACCCTCGACATTATGGATATTCTTTCTGCCAGACATATTTGTAGATATTTTAGTCTTATTGTGAGATATAGTCTCGACAATTTCTAGGCATCTTATAAAATATTTATCACGATGAATAATATTCTTATTCTTTGTACACCTAGTATACATATATAGTGATGCCAATACTTTGTAGGAAATATTTGGTTTCAATTATTATTTTTATTGGGATTTTTATTCCTAATAATTATATCTTTAAACGGTAATCTTACACGATATATTTTATTTTTATTGAATTTTCTTACAATATATATTTATTTCCAAAGCCGTGACCGTTGTCTCGCTTGCGATGGAATTTCGATTTCGAATCGAATTCGGGGTTCTTTGAGATCAGCCGTGACCGTTCCGCAGCCCCGTTTTGGTTTGGGAATTTGGTGATTTTACCCTTATTTTGAACTCTAATTGTGATTTTACCCTCGTTTTTTTAACTTTACGTTTTTACCCTCAATTTTTACATATGAAACCTCCGTCTACCCTTGTTATTTCACACCGTTACTACTGCTCATATTAAATGGTGAAAAGAAAAACAAAAAAGAAAAGGCAAGCCGTCCAAAAGACAGAAAAACCCCTCAGGCCTTTCCCCCTTCTCCCGTTACTTGCCGTGCTTGCCCGATACACAGAAGGCCGCGTCCTCTCCCGTCGCGGCGGAGGTCAGCGCGGTGCCTGCTCACGGCGGCTCCTCTCCCCTTCGCCCTCCCCCTTCTCCCTCGCGCCTCCCCACCTCCCCATCGCCCTCCTCCATCCATTGCTGCTCCCGGCACGCGCGGCATGAGGGGCGGGGGACCTTTAGGGTTCCGGGCGGCGGCGATGGCTCCCCGACGGTGGCGGCGGCGCTCGCGGCCAGCCTCTCACCTATTCGACTTCGACGCTATGACCGAACAACTTACATACAGCGCGCAGGACGAAGAGGACGCACAAGCATAGGCAGAGCTCACCGGCGGCCGGCTGTCCTGTCCGGCGCCCATAGAAGTTTGGACTCAATTCCTGTTAGAAATTTAGGCAAATTCACGTTTAATTTAATCCATAAAAATGACGTAAACATGAACAATATGATGTCATTCAAGAGCTTGATCAAATTAAACATCATGTATATGATATAAGTGCTAACCAAGCACGGTATGATAGCAATTTCCATTGAAATAAACCATGTCTACCATACCGTTAACACTAACCGGCAAGGATATGATTTGAATAACGAAAACAACGAGACGTTTAAAGAGGTTATACCCCGCAGCAGATCCGGAAACACCGTTAAGCGACATGGTGCTTAGTCGATGTAGTTGTTCCACTCGTTGCGGTGCCGATAGGAAGACGTGCGTCCTTGTCGCCGCCGGGAAGAAGACGATCACGATCTTCGGCCACTGGAAGAAGTCTTGCGGGGAGGAAGAGGACGGAGGAGAACTAGCGAGTAGTCGTGCCGCCGACGGACACTCCCCAAAAACGTGATTGCCGCCCTTCACCCGAGCGAGATGAACTCGATGGACGGAGACGTTCCGGAGGCTCTACTCTTCCATCTCGTGTGCGCGCGGGAGACGGAACGGGGAAAACTTTTGGGCAACGGAAGCTATGGTTGTGTGCTCAAAAAGAACTCTCTTTGCATATGGGGGTGCTTGGTATATATATACACTGTCCGCCTACCGCACGGATGAGAAGGCAAGGAGCTCACGAAGAGCAAGCGGCAACGAAACAATACCACGCTAGTGAATAAAACTTCCAATTCATTTGCCAATTAATTAGTGGAAGGAGTTGCAAGTTACTTTAGTAACTCATGCAAACATTACTTTAGTAACTCATGCAAACAATTATGTTAATTGGCAAAGTGGAAGAGAATTCAAGCGTTGTAAGCCTTCCCGCTATCCTTGCTAGCGGCCACGGTCGAGCCAACCGCCCATGATGCAAGCATGCATGTGTCCCAATATGGTAATAAACCAATGACAATTATTTAATACAAATTATAGAGTTTGTTGATTATTTAATATATTATATGGATCGACCATAATATATCAACAATCCCCACCAAACTCTAGGATTTGTAGAAAATAATCTCAAAACCATAGTTCTTTGATATACCGAGTTTCAACGGGGATTTGTTAAGTTGAACACCCATCTAGAACAATAGCTACACTCGCCACAACCGAACAATGGACAAAGCCTTGAATTGACAGTTTTGTGTGAGATGAGTTTCACTAAAGTTCTTAATCGGTACTAGGCCGCAAAGAGCATCCCCTCTGTTTGAAGCTTATAAGTCGCACTTCTTAGCCTTTTCATGAGTATCTAGAGACTACCCACATCTCATAGGTTGTGACTAGCAACCGAACTCATATAGGTGTGTTCCTTATAGGATGTCCTGTAGGACAACATCCCTGCTTAACAAAGCCACTCGGATCACATTAAGAATTTAATCATCCTGCCTTACAGTATTGGAGAGACAGTGCATCTCAAATGAGTTAGACTTAGATCTAAGGAGTCTCTCCCTCAGTCATTCATTAGTTTGTTTCACCATCCTAATTCACGGGATCTCCGATCACATAGAACAGGTTACCACTATGAAATGACTTTTAAGTGGGTCTCAAGCCCAACTCCCTCGACGCACCTTCTATCACATTACGTGATAGTCCCTTAGTAAATTGATGCGCAGATTATTAGATGTATGGACATAGTCCAATGCAATTACTCCGGAGTTTCTCAACTTTCGACGGTCTTCGACGCCTTTTCACATGCCTAGAAGACTTCATGTTGTCCTTAGAACTATTGACTTTAGTTATCACGGTTTGATTGTCACGGTTCATGGAAATAGCCGGTATAGGTTTCTCTACAACCGGTAAGTCCATCGAGTTCACGAAGCCACTCGGCCTCGGCGCCGGAGTATCCAATGCTTTGTCGTTCGCTTCCATTGTAGACTTCGTTAAGATAGTCTCGCTTGCAAGACTTCCAGAAACAAAGCACCACCTCCAAGCGCGAACGCGTATCCGCTCGTGGCATACGGCTCATCGGCATCGAAATCCAATTTGCATCACAATAACCCTCTAGCACCCTTGGGTACCCGGTAAAGTGAATGCCATAACTCATTGTGCCTTTCAAATAGCGCAATACTCTCTCAAGAGCATTCCAATGATTATCTCCCGGATTTGACACAAACCGGCTAAGTTTGCTTACAGCAAACGAAATATCTGGCCTTGTAGCGCTAGCCAAGTACATAAGTGATCCAATAATTTGAGAATACCGCAGTTGATCTCTTGAAATTCGGCGATTCTTTCTTAATATCACACTTGGGTCATAAGGGGTAGGCGCAGGAGTACACTCATTGTACCCAAAACGACTTAGCACCTTTTCCACATAATGGGACTGCACGAGAGTTACCCCACCATTTCCTTCATCTCTCAAAAGCTTAATGTTAAGAATAACATCGCCACACCCAAATCTTTCATCTCAAAATTATTAGATAGAAAATCTTTCACTTCTTTAATCACATCAATATTATTACCAAAGATTAAAATATCATCCACATATAAGCACGAGAATGACACCATTACCACCGCCAAACCGATAGTATACACATTTATCGGCTTCATTTACTGCAAAGCGGTGATGTTAAAGTTTTATCAAATTTCTCATGCCTTGTTTTGGGGCTTGCTTTAGGCCGTACAAGGATTTTAATAACTTACAAACCTTACCCTCTTGACCTTTTGCAATAAATCCATCGGGTGATCCATATAGATCTCTTCCTCAAGCTCTCCATTAAGGAAAGTTTGTCTTAACATCCATCGATGAATGAGAAGACCGTGTGAGGCAGCCAAGGATAACAACACACGAATGGTCGTCAATCGGGCAACTTGGTGAGTAGGTATCAAAATAATCCTCTCCTTCCTTTTGTGTATAGCCTTTGGCAACTAGCCTAGCCTTGTACTTCTCAATAGTACCATCAGGCCTCAGCTTCTTTTTAAATACCCATTTACACCCCACAGGTTTACATCCATACGGACGATCAACCACTTCCCAAGTCCCATTAGTCATAATAGAATCCATCTCACTATGAACAGCTTCCTTCCACAAGTCGGCGTCGGAGAGGAATATGCCTCGGCAATGGTTGTGGGAGTGTCATCCACGAGGTATATAATAAAGTCATCTCCAAAGGATTTTGCAACCCTCTGTCTCTTACTCTTGCGAGTTACTTTATTATTATCCTCCTCAAGAATTTCTTCACGGGTCTCATCATCAGCGTGTACAAATGGTTGGAAGAATCGGGAATAGATGTAGAGTCATGACTAGATATTCTAGGTGTATTCATTTTCATGGGAAATTCATCTTCAAAAAATGTTGCATCTCTAGATTCCATAATAGTACCAACTATCATCTCGGGATGTCCGAGTTTACAATTAAAAATCTATAACCACGCTTGTTGTGAGTAGCATAACCAAGAAGAATACAATCAACAGTTTTGGGTCCAAGCTTTCGCTTTTTGTTTATTGGCACACTCACTTTTGCCAAACAACCCCATGTGCGCAAATAGGAGAGATTTGATCTCTTCTTTTCCCATTGCTCAAATGGTGTGATTTCTTTGTTTTTAAATGGTACTTTATTTAGAACATGACAAGCTGTCAAAATTGCTTCACCCCACCATTCCATAGATACTCCCGCATGGTCTAACATGGCATTTACCATCTCAGTTAGAGTGCGGTTCTTTCTCTCAAAGCAACCCCATTGGATTCGGTGAGAAGGGTGGTGTTCTCTCATGAATAATACCATGTACCGCACAAAACTCGAAAACTCATTAGAGAAATATTCCCCTCCGCGATCGACCGCACATGTTTGATTTTCTTATCAAGTTGATTTTCTACCTCGGCTTTATAGATCTTAAAATAATGCAACGCTTCATCTTTTGTTTTAAGTAAATACACATAGCAATATCGAGTGCAATCATCTATAAATGTAAGGAAGTACCTCTTACCCCCTTTTGTCAATACTCCATTCATCTCACAAATATCAGAATGAATCAATTCAAGAGGTGCCAGATCTCTCGCTTGGCGAGCCTTGTGAGGCTTTCGAGTTTGTTTTGTCTCAACACAAACATGGCACTTTGAACCTTTGATCACATCAAATTTAGGAATTAAACTTAAACTAGCTAAGCGGGACATGGAACCAACATTAACATGACATAATCTTGAATGCCAAATATTTGTCTCAACATTATTAACCACATGATTCACGGCTTTAGAACAAGCATCAATCAAAGACAAGCGGAACAAGCCTCCGCTCTCATAGCCTTTACCAACAAAGGTTCCAAACTTAGACATGACGCACTTATTAGACTCAAACACAAGTTTATAACCATCACGACATAGTAGAGAACCGCTAATCAGATTCTTTCTTATTGAGGGGACATGATGCACGTTCTTGAGTTGCACGGTCTTTCCCGAAGTGAGCTTGGATCGACCGTACCAACACCACGAACAGCCGCACGCGCCCGTTCCCCATCAACAAGGAGCCGGCCCCGCCCGACTGGTAAAAAGAGAACAAGGAAACATCAGCACACACATGAATATTTGCACCGAGTATCAACCCACCAATCGGGTGACGAACAACCGAAAGAAGCGAAGGCAATAAATTACCATACCCGAGATGTTCCTTGTTCAGTCTCAATGGTGTTTGCGACTTGTGTGGAGGAGAGGGCTTCCACTTAGCCTCGGGACACTCCCTAGAGAAATGTCCAGTCTTGCCACGCAGGTGAAACAATTCATCTTTTCCTTGTTCATCGGCTTCTTACCCTTCTTGAAAGAAGTGGTAGGCTTCGCTTAAGCTCTTGCTGAAATTTCTTCTTATGTGGTTTAGGACGATTCTTTTGCACCACATGTGCGCTAGAAGTCCCTTCATTGGCTTTCTTGCCTTTCACATCCTTTGCTCTAGCCTTGTCCTCAACATCTAGAGTCCCAACAAGTTCAAAGAATGCTAAACTCTTGCCTCTTGTGTTTGAGTAGTTGCAAAGTCGGACCAAGTAGATGGCAACTTTGCAATCATGCAACCTCGCCACAAACTTGTCGGGGAGAGCACACCCATATAGCTCAAGTTCCTTTACCGGTGCTCGTATTTCATGAGCTGTTCAACTACGGGACGGTTATCAACCATCCTATAGTCATGAAACCGCTCCATGACATACGACTTAACCGGCATCGGCAAGACCATAGCGGGCCTCAAGTGCATCCCACATGGCCTTACCGGTAGTAAGCGGCACGTATGCATCAACTAGAGAATCCCCAATAATGCTCAACAAGGCAGCCTTGCAAGTTGTGTCATCATGATCAAGCGGCGCTGCTCATCGGCGGATCGACAACAACGGCTTGCTCACCAACCACATAGAAACAACGCATAGCGGTCAACCACAAGATGGTTTTACGGTGCCATCTCTTGTAGTGAGTGCCCTCAAACGGCGATGGTTTTAGCAAACCCGCAAAGCCAACGAGATGAAAATTGCCTAAAATTATCACGTTTTTGGATTGTTAGAAATTTAGGCAAATTCACGTTTAATTTAATCCATAAAAATGACGTAAACATGAACAATATGATGTCATTCAAGAGCTTGATCAAATTAAACATCATGTATATGATATAAGTGCTAACCAAAGACACGGTATGATAGCAATTTCCATTGAAATAAACCATGTCTACCATAATCGTTAACACTAACCGGCAAGGATATGATTTGAATAACGAAAACAACGAGACGTTTAAAGAGGTTATACCCCGCAGCGAGATCCGGAAACACCGTTAAGCGACATGGTGCTTAGTCGATGTAGTTGTTCCACTCGTTGCGGTGCCGATAGGAAGACGTGCGTCCTTGTCGCCGCCGGGAAGAAGACGATCACGATCTTCGGCCACTTTGGAAGAAGTCTTGGGAGGAAGAGGACGGAGGAGAACTAGCGAGTAGTCGTGCCGCCGACGGACACTCCCCAAAAACGTGATTGCCGCCCTTCACCCGAGCGAGATGAACTCGATGGACGGAGACGTTCGGAGGCTCTACTCTTCCATCTCGTGTGCGCGCGGGGAGACGGAACGGGGAAAACTTTTGGGCAACGGAAGCTATGGTTGTGTGCTCAAAAAAAAACTCTCTTTGCATATGGGGGTGCTGGTATATATATACACTGTCCCGCCTACCGCACGGATGAGAAGGCAAGGAGCTCACGAAGAGCAAGCGGCAACGAAACAATACCACGCTAGTGAATAAAACTTCCAATTCATTTGCCAATTAATTAGTGGAAGGAGTTGCAAGTTACTTTAGTAACTCATGCAAACATTACTTTAGTAACTCATGCAAACAATTATGTTAATTGGCAAAGTGGAAGAGAATTCAAGCGTTGTAAGCCTTCCCGCTATCCTTGCTAGCGGCCACGGTCAGCCAACCGCCCATGATGCAAGCATGCATGTGTCCCAATATGGTAATAAACCAATGACAATTATTTAATACAAATTATAGAGTTTGTTGATTATTTAATATATTATATGGATCTGACCATAATATATCAACAATTCCTTCCTCTGATAGCTTTCTCACTATCAGTCCTAGCTTTCTCACTATCAGTCCATTCTGTTTAACCCCATTGGAGCAACGATTGCTGGTCCAAATTACTGGAATTTCAAATCGCGCTGCTAGGTTGCCTATACTGCGCTAGGATACATATAAGAAATCTGTAATTTTTTCTTCAGATTCCATTCACATTCAAAAGGAATGCAAATGGTTGTGATAAGGGTGTCAAAATATTGCCAGTTGCTATTAATTGCTGCCAAATTTTAGATTTTTTTGAAATAATTCCAAATTGTACCATATTAACTAAATCTGTCGAATTGCCAGGTTGCTGATTTGAAAGTGGGGGCAAAAACACAAATATCTTAATAAAACGAGGGTAAAAATGCATGGGTAAAATTGTCCTTTTTAACACCGTTAGAAGGACATAACAGAACAAGGGTAGACTCTCCGTTCGTTTTGAAAAAAGCAGAGGTAAAATCACAAAGTTAAAAAAGCGAGGGTAAAATCACCATTTCGCTTAAAAATGAGGGTAGAAACACCAAAGCCCCTTTTGGTTTCGAATCAAATTTGGAAAGTCCATCTCATCAGCCGTTACCGTTGCGCCGCTCCACTTCGATTTGGAATCGAATTCGGAAAGGCTCCCCTTTCCTTGTTTAACTCCGTCGCCGCCTCGCCCTCCATCTTCCCAGTTCAGTTCTCCCCAAGCCATCTCAGCCCCAATGGCGACTCCCGACCCGACCGGTCCCTTCTCCCCCACTCCACCCTCCTCTCCTCCCTCTCGGTTTCTCTTTCGCCACGCCGCCGCGGGAGCTCGCCGCCCGCCCGCCAACCACGCGCCACCGCCGCCATCGGCTTCCCTGGCCACGCGCGTAGCTAAGCCGCAGCGTGCGCCCCGCTCGAGCACACCCCCGCCGTCCGAATCGCGAAGAAAAGGAGCCCGAGGCGGACCGCCATGACCACCGAGCCGCCGAGCTCGGGTTCGCTGTCGCGGTCAAGGCTCCACCGTCTTCTTCCTCCAGGGTCACGCGAGTATCTTCGCCAAGGCCTGCGCTCCACCTCGACGGGCGACTCCCTTGCCCCGTCCCCGACCGCGAGCACGGACACCTCGGATCGCGCCCCAATTCCACCTCCCTCTTCCGCGACAGGTCCGCGGCGCGCCGCCTGGTCCCCGACTGCGTCGACTACGCGGCGTCCCGGATGTTCAAGGAGGCGGAGGGCGGGTACCTCCGCGCGGCGCATCCCGCGGCCCTGCGAGCACGGGCGCGACCCGGACTTCGCGAGAGAGCGGGTGGAGGAGGCCAAGCCCCGTCCCCGACCGCGAGCAGAAGTAAGTTCGTGTTTCCGATTCCGCTCCTTCGTACGCTTCTACTGCCATGTTTGTTGCAACCGCTTGTCTGAATAGGGCTCTCCCTTTTCGTCCTGTGCAAATCTCGATTGGACTAGATCCACACGAGTTGATAGTTTTGATGAATCCTACTGCACGGGCTTAGTATTGGTTGTTTGCTGAGTTGATTTCTGAAACTCTCAAAGTTATGATTGCCTAGTGTATCTGAAGAAGATCAGAAGCGCTGGGGCCTTGCTACTAATATTGACCTAGGTGAATTGCTCATAGTTTAGGATCTGTCTGACTACTGGTAGAACATGGCATCAATTGATTTGCTGTTCATAATTGGAAAAATCTTTTGTAGGTTTGGGTTAATGCTTGCAGCTGCTTTACCTGTCAAAATGAGGTTATTTGTTATGTTCCATGGATTTTTAACGAATTCATCTAGTATTCTAATTGTATGCCATGGAAAAGCACTATAGGACCAATCTGATTACACTGCATGTGCTCATTCCGTGTGGTTCATGTAAGCACTGTTGCATATTCTGTGGAAATTGATGTTTTGTTTTGCATCTAGTGAATGGTTTATGTTTGTTTGCACTGAATATTTTTTATTACTGCTGTGCATGATTATTGTGTTGATTGATTGATAATAACAAGCTTCTATGTTTGTTTGTTTCTATGATTATTATGGAATAATTACATCAAGATAGTGCAATTGCTCATGCTGAGTAGCTCATGCATTTTTTAATGGGAATGGTTTCATAAAATGAAAGTGTTGCATTTCAAATTTCGTCGCATACGCTTTACATTTCTTTTGGTCAGCATCAATGCATTGTAGCATTTCATATGTCTGAAAATCCGTACGCAAAATCATGCCTTTATTACTACCTCAGCTTTCTAGATGATGTCAATGAATATATGATGCACCGACACTCCATTTTGGTGCCATATTGGTGTCTTCTGTGCTACTGCTTGGATACTTCTGTGAGCTACTTGCTTGCTATTGGTTGCTAGATGTTGTCTGTTTGAAAGGCTAAACTTTCACTGTTGGAACTCGGTTTATATGTTAATATATTGTTACTCCACCATGTCTGTGACATAAACAGAAATGCATGCTGATCACACTATTCCTTTTCCCAACCGAATGGGGGAACTGTGAACAAGCAAGGATTGTTTTTTATACAAGTTTTCCTAGTTTTGCAACTCACAGTTAAAATAAACACCTACATATTGTTATTATTGTAATATATGGCAAATTGCCATGTCGGGCATGCGTGTTGGAATTGGTGCATCATATCTTACTATTTGTAAGACCTTATTGAATGACATTTCGATAAGAGGTGGAAAGTCAGTCTATTTGAAGATTTCTAGTATAAGAATGGTAGCCTTATAATGTATGTAGGTAGTCATTTTTCCTTTTACCTTGAAACATTGTATACTGTATTTTTTTTTTTGAAATATAGAGACAGTAGAGCATAACCTATTCAAAGCATAGGAAATGTTTACAACCTTTGATCTATCGATAGGATGAGGCAAAAATATATTATTCACACCTAAAACTACCACATCTCAGCCTTACCAATGAAATATGGAGTGTTTTGAAAAAAAGAAATATGAAGTGTTTAGTTTGCTTATTGCGCTTTCTTGTTTTGGGGGGCTAAACTAGATAAGAACGGTTATGATCATCAATTATACCGATGCTGGCGGTTTTGGCACCTTCCTTGCCTTTATGTTTGGTTACCATTTAGAGTACCACTCATGTTTTTTGGATTAACTAACAAGGTCAGTCGGTGCCGGTGTGGATCAAGACAACAAATGTAGTTTTTGGATTGAGTAATTTAGTTACACTCCAGGGTGTATATTGATGTTGACACATGAACGCGGCTCTCATGCGTCCGTTCACTGCTGAGGAAGTGAAGGGAGGGCTTGATGCGATCGGCGATTTGAAGGCCCCTGGAGTGGACGGGATGACGTCGCTGTTTTACAAGAGGTACTGGGCAACTGTTGGGGAGGACGTGACTAGAGAGGTGCTGCAATTTTTGAATGGAGGAGGAATGCCTGAGTCATGGAACAAAACGGTAATTGTACTAATTCCCAAAGTGCCTAATCCCGAATCCTTGAAAGATTTTAGGCCGATCAGTCTTTGCAATGTGCTGTACAAAGTTGCTTCCAAGGTGTTAGCTGCCCGTCTCAAGTTGATTCTTCCAGAGATAATTTCTGAAAATCAGAGCGCTTTTATCCCCGGTCGCCTGATCACTGATAATGTCCTTGTTGCCTATGAGCTTACTCACTTCCTACAAAATAAGAGGTCCGGTAAAGATAGCTTTGCAGCCCTAAAATTGGATATGAGTAAAGCTTATGACAGAGTAGAATGGGTGTTCTTGAGGCGCATGATGGAGAAGTTGGGTTTTGATAGCCGATGGGTGGAACTTATTATGCAGTGTGTGAGCACAGTGTCTTATAAAATAAAGATCAATGGGGAATTATCAGAAGAGATTGTACCCACCAGAGGCTTACGACGGGGGGACCCTCTATCCCCCTATCTATTTTTGATTTGTGCGAGGGGTTTTGTGGCTGTTGAATGATGCCGAGGTGTCGAGTCAAATGGAGGGTGTCACTATATGTGCAAATGCACCGAGTATTACTCACTTGTTGTTCGCAGATGACACTTTGCTTCTCCTAAAAGTAAATGACAGGAATGCAACTCATCTGCGGCATATACTGCAGCTATATGAGGAATGCTCGGGGCAGATTATAAACAAGGACAAGTCCTCCATCTTATTCAGCAAGAATTGTGGTGCACAGGAGAAGAATGTGTTCATGGAAGCTCTGGAATTATCTCAAGAAGCAAGTAATAAAAGGTACCTGGGACTCCCTGTCTACATGGGTCGGTCCAAGACTCAAATGTTTGCATATCTGAAGGATAGGGTGTGGAAAAGAATCCAGGGTTGGAAAGAAAAAATGCTATCTAAGGCCGGCAAGGAAACTTTGATCAAGGCGGTGGCTCAAGCAATTCCCAGCTATGCCATGGCCTGTTTTGATCTCACCAAGTCTTTGTGTGATGAGATCAGCAGTATGGTCTGCAGATTTTGGTGGGCTCAACAAGAGAATGAGAGGAAGATTCACTGGATTTCGTGGGAAACGCTATCATCAAGGAAAGAAAAGGGTGGACTTGGCTATCGTGACCTGCACCTCTTCAATCTAGCAATGCTGGCGCGACAATGCTGGAGGTTCGTCCAATACCCAGACTCCTTGTGTGCTCGTCTGCTGCGGGCAAAATATTGGGCAAATGGCAACCTGTGGGCGGCAAAAGAGGGGCCAGGGATCTCATATACATGGCGCAGCCATCGAGGGGCACGAGAGCCATGGAGAAGGGGATTATCCGGAGAGTTGGAGATGGTACTCAGATTCGCATTTGGGATGATCCATGGATCCCAACGGGTGGCTCGCGTAGGCCACTAACACCCCGGGGACACACGGTCTTGTCCGTCAGTATCGAATTAATCGATCCCTCCACCGATTCCTGGGATGTCGAACTTGTGAAAGACCTATTGCGGGAGGAGGACGTTCCTAATATCCTGGCCATTCCTGTTCACATTGATAGGGAAGATTCAATAGCCACGGCACTTTGATTCGAAGGGTGTGTTTTCGGTTAAGTCGGCCTACCATGTGCTAGCGACGAAGCCGAACCGAAACAAATCCGACAACGGGGAGAAGGCTCAAACCCGAGCGATTCGAGGTGTAAGCAATGGAAGAAAATATGGCGTCTCGCTCGGTCCCCCGAAAATCAAGCATCGATATGGAGGATTGCCCACAATAGCTTGCCGGTTAAGATGAAGATTAAAAGTAAAGGTGTTGATCTGGACACTAGATGCCCCGTTTGTCACTTAGGGCTAATGAGGATGGTGCTCATTGTTTTCGAAATGTAAAGAAGTTCGCAAAGTCTCGGAGGCGTTAGGATTTCGGAAGAGTTCAGCCGCAGCTTGCTAACCCGCATAGTGCCATGCAAGTTGTGACCGAGATTATGAAACCGAGGAAGGACACCTCGCTTGTGTATTTGTGCACCGATGTGGAGATGGTGGCATGTACGTAACAAAGTAAATGCCGGGGAATTGATGTAGCCTTGCAAGGTGACGGTGCGTCAGTTCTTAGCACGGTTCATGACATCCCGTTCGAGTCCACACGGCCCGCTATCCCGATCAAACCGGTCCGATCCGCTGGTCTCCACCTCCCGAAGGGCGGCCGAAGGTTGATGTCGATGGAGGGTTCCGTGCAACAACGAAAATTGGGAGCCGGGGTTTTGTTATACTTGATCATGAGGGGAGGGCTGTCATGGCGGGGCAGGAAATCTTTGGACATGTTCATGACGCGCCGCTATCGAAACTTTAGCTCGCAAGCGGGCGCTAGAAGCCGCTTCATACTACGGTATAGAAAGTGCCATTCGGGAGACAGATTCATCTAAGCTCAAGGAGGCCATCACGTCGACAGTGAGTGATCTCACGGTTGGTGGGGGAATGTTCAAGGAGATTAGGGATCTTATGTATGGTAGTTTTCGTAGTGTCATTGTGGAGAAAATCCCTAGATCTTGTAACGCCCGTGCTCATGACCGGCGGCATTAGGGATGAGTTGGGACCCGGGTCAATACCAATTTTGGTTAGACCCCTCCCGGAGTTTGTAATCAAATTATGTACTCGCGATTTGACCGAGTTTCAGTCCATTAATCCAAGGCCCTAGAGCTGATTGGAAGGATCAAAAAAAAAAATATATTGATGTTGACACAAAGTGTGTTCTTGATTTCTTGGCGTTGTACATGTTAGTTGTGTTAGTTCTTCCGAGAGCTCACAGTTAACACTACCATCAGCACTTAGCAATGTAGTGTGCCAATGTGTGAGTTATGCACCAAGTATTTTATGCTCTTTCTTTTCAATAAGGTTATATACACTAGTCATTATTATTTTTAGGATCCACTATTTGTAGAATATATGTTAAATTTAGTGGGTCAAAGAGGTAAGCAGGACTACATATTCTGGGATTGATAGAACTTGATTTGGTAGTTTTCTTTCGCGTAGAACTGTAGTCATAAGTTTAACAGTAACCATAAGTGGTTGCTGTGGATGTGATAACTCAAAGCTTCTGCAAAATGCATGTATTCATAATGCCATATATGCTTTCAGAGGATTGCCGATTGGCTTGCTGGAAATTTCAAGAATGATGAGGGTATTGACTTGCTAAAAGATAAGCAAGCTCTGCAGCGAGTGGCAGAAGCAGTTGAGAAGGCAAAGATGGAGCTGTCATCTTTGACCCAAACAAACATAAGGTTCTTCTTTTTTTCTCAGCATTAACATCCTTGAAAACTAAAATTATTCCCTTCGGTCCATAGGACGGTAGAAGTTCTCATTTCGACAACAAAAATGGATTGCAACTAGTACATATGCTCTGTTCAAAATTTTAGGTTCTCCTGACCATAGTATACCAATTAATCAACACATTTATATTTCACATGTATTTTAATAATAAGATATTGATCTTTTAATAGTGTGAACTCCATAATATATCCTAAGAGATTAATGGTTAAAATGTACTTTCGAAGACTTCTCCAATCCTAATACACCTTACATAAAGAAAAGGAGGGAGTATGAGTTTCTTCATGACAGGTTTTCAATGACAAGATTAGGATGAAGTACTGAAGTAGTATAAATGCAACTGTGTATAAGAGTCATTTTGTGTTTAGTAAAATAAATCATAATCACTAGGTTTGATTTATGTAAGATGAGTACACGTGAGTGAATCCCTGTTTGCTTGAACTTATCGCCCGACTTATCGGCCATTGTACGGTGTTTTCTCTCACAACAAAAGCATTTGTCTTTATCTTAATAGAGGGCAGTACCGAACCCTTTAGTCTAGTTCGAATTGTGGAAGGGATTAACCAAACATGGCGAGCTTGGGTACGGGACGCTTTACCAACTTCACTGCAGACAGAGGGCAAATAATGTGTGGGCTGCTATGTAACTGTCTTCTTACATATCATGGTTTCAAAATTTTCATGATCCAGTGGCCGATATCCAACAGCAACACTACAACAAATGGGTATGTTGTTCCAGCATTTCAACATCAGGCCGCCACCACACTTAACGACCGCGACAACGACTAGCTTGGGGGAGACGCACCCTCGTTTATCAAGATAAGTATTTATTCCCTTTTGTTTTATTTCTGCTGTTTATTATATCTACTAAAAAAGAAGCATAACTAAAATGATAATAAATAAATAGTTATCTACGAATATGGAAATGATGAATAGTTGCTCGTTGTAATTCCTTTTAAGTACCAAGTTTTTAGCCTTTAATTCTCCCGAGTTGTTTTGGATAAAACTGTTTTGATGTAAAGATTTACTCGAACTTGAAACTCGTGGGTAGCGAATGCTTGATCTAAGTCTAGGTAATTGACGGATGTGAAATGAGAAGGTTTGAGCTGTTATTTATCTTGTTCCAAGTGACACTAGAGTTCTGGAGATTTACTTCTTAAAACTCTAAAAAGAAACATGATGAGTTCCTGTATGATAGAGCTTGAATTCCTACCACAACTATATATACATGCTACATAGACTAGGAAAACCTCCACATATATCAAACTTTGTTGATCCTTAGAGACTTGTCATGAGTTCCTGCATGATAGAGCTTGAATTCCTACCACAACTATATATACATGCTACATAGACTAGGAAAACCTCCACATATATCAAGCTTTGTTGATCCTTAGAGACTTGTCATGCGGTTAAAATCAAGACCACACACACTCCACCCATATATGCTGCTTCTACACTGGAAGTACGCAACAACATGCTTTCCATTTAGATCCACCCAAAAATGTTCTACTCCTACACTGGGAGTGAACACCAAAAAAAATCCTTGGTAAGTTTTTCATCCACCCAATCACCCCAATGCCACCAAATAAAGCTCCAATGTTCTTATTGCTATCTCTCAAAAGTTCCATTGCAGAAAGATGCGTGGGCTGTCTCAAAAACCAAGGAAGAAAGAAAGGGGACAAGTGTCCAATCAAAAAACAAACAAATAGTCCGCAACTCATGTTCTCCCAAAACATTTCAATTTCCAAAAAGAGAGATATGTTTCTTCAAGGAGCAAAGTAGAATTAGGTTTCCACCATGCTTTCACCTTTACCATCATTTTCACCCCTTATTATCCATATCCACCATATACAACCACTCCACATATATATAAGGTTCCACCATGCTTTCACCTTTACCATCATTTTCATCCCTTTACCATCATTTTCACCCCTCATATCCATATCCATATCCATCCATATCCATATATAGGTCCACACACTTGCACATCTTGATTTGATTGTATGCCGAGTTTCTCTGAATCCATGATTTGACTGTACAACATATGTTGTGCAAGTACGTATGCGCTGTCTCCCCACCTATGAGCTCCATATAAGCCTATTAGTTGCAGGGTGAGAGAGAGAAGGAATAATGTTACTTTGCCTTAGTCCAAAAATACCACATATTCTAAGAGAAGAGAGAAGGCGAAACACCATTATTGCCTTGGTAAGGACCCACAAATACCGCATATGAGAGACTTGAGAGGATCATACAAAGGAATCTCTGAGTCTTATTTTGAAAACTTATAAAAACTCCGGAACAATGGTGGAACAAAGAACTTGAGACATAGTGCTTGACTTGATCTTTTTGTCTTTCAATTGCTTAAGACCCAAGTGAAGGCTAAGAAGCACCATGGTTGAAGGTATATGGGGTAAGTTAGAAAGTCAAATCAGTTTATTCTAATCAAGAGGAGAATTTTTGTTTGAACGCATATGTACTTTTGAGGAGTGAAAACATTGAAGCAACTCCTGATCCATAGCTAAGTTTAGTTTTTGCTAAGGGACTAGCAAAGGTTAAGCTTAGGGGAGTTTGCATAATTTTTCTAGTCATCTCTAATTGTTTTGCTCATTTGTTCTTTGCTTCTCCAGTTGGAGATTCCAAAGCAACTATTTGATTCAAATGTCTTCAATGCAGGGATGGTTCTGTTTATAAACTCGTTGGGAAGGCCAGTTCGTGCGGACTATCCATATCCTGAACCGTCCCTACACCATGTCAGTTTTGGATTGGCATGTAACAAACTTTATCTTGGGTAGTCATTAGTCACCCTGTGTATTGACCTTATTAATTGTGTACAGATTTGGTGATCTGAAGCTGAGTAAAGCTTTTGCTCAAATGTTTCAGAAGACTTGTGCAGGGAAAATATTGGCATGTCACATGCAGCTGTTGAATGCAATTCATAGTGGTGGTAACTTGCTAATAGGGTCGTCAATCTTGTTCTTCAGTATGACTAACAGGTGTGTCTTGATGCTAATGATAAGGCATTTTGTTAGGTTTCAGTGCCCTGTTTTTCATGTTTCTACCAATGCAACGGACCTTAGAGCGCTGAAATTCTCGCATTGTTAGGTTTCTTTTATGGTGGACCCGGTAAGGTTTTGTATATTTATGACTATATTGATGTACATAAGTTCTTAGCGGAACTGTTTATACGTAACATCTCACAAACTTTTGTTTTCTAATCAGCCAAAGTTATATGTTGCTCGAGGCATGTATGAACACACTTGCTCACTTTCTTAAGTAAGGATCACATTTTCTTGTCACCTGTTCTTTTCATTGACCATCTATCTAATTCTATTTTTATTTACATAAAACCAGGCACACGACGTTCTGGATTCTACTGCTTATATGCAAGCTTGCCTTCAATTACTATGTTGAGGTTGGTATAAAAAATACTATCCTTTTATTACCATTGGTAGCATGTGAAAGGCAATTATGCCTTTTACAGGATACCCAAGAATTCACACCAGCACAATGGTTTTGGTAACTGGAATTGACTTAGCCTTTTCTGTCTCATATATATGGGCAGCCAAGAGCTACAATCATGGCGTCCTCCTAATTAATGCAGAACATTACCCAACTAACCAGCCTACTAGTCCATGCTGATTTTCTTTTAAAGTAAATGCTATGAACAGAGACACTAGCATGCACCTAGACACACAGGATTATTTCCAACAGCTTGCTTGCAATATCATAGCTCTAAAATCACAAAGATTATAACTTCGACTTATATTATGTTGATAATTCTCTTTATTGTTAGAATGTGCTTTGATTCCAGTATCTCTTTGACATTAGATTACACTGCCACACCTGGAAAATTTTCTATGAACTCCTGATTCGAAAATTTCAGTTACTTTGTGTAACCCATTTGTTACTTAATAGATTTTTAATCTTCTATGGAGTATATCTTGATGTGCAATAATTACTGAGACTTAATAGATTTTAATCTTCTATGGAGTATATCTTGATGTGTAATAATTACTGAGATTTCTAATGCTCATTTACCATTGGCAGATTGTGCCTCTTGTTGAACCTACTAGGATAATCATGTCATGTCACTGGAAAGGCCGCCTTACGAGTGGCATGAATCCTTCCCAAACTGTAAGATCATTTCTTATATTCTAGCATATCTATACTTACCTATTAAAGTCGAGGCGATCCGAAGTTCCGTCACTAGACTCAGAACACTTTCTGGGAGCAGTAACTAGCGAGAACCGTCCGGTTTCGCTGACCTCCGCATCCGTCCATTCCATCTCTGCTCCTTCCGTACGCCCTCCAGAAACATCCCGACTGCTTCGCTCCCTCCCCGTGAACGCCTCCCTGTCGCCGTCGATTCCCAACATCCGCACCTGCTCCTTTCACTCCCACTGCTGCCTTTGCGTCTGCCCTCCGCCTCCATCGCCGCGCCGGCACTGCAGCCGCCCGTCCCCGCCTCATCAGCGCCGCCACCGCGCCTGCCATCCCGCCCGCGGCCACCGTTGCCGTCGTCGCCTCGCCATGGCGTTGCCCCAACTCCCGTACAGGGTCACACCACATGCTGGCTCAGCTCCACGCGCTGCACGCCGTGTCCGCCTGTCACAGGTGGCACAGAGAAGGACGCGCGAGTGACCACCTTCCTAGGCCGCGTGAATGAGACCGGAGCTCCACTCCGTCATCCACGGCAAGGTAATCTGCAATTTCCTCTCTGAAGCACTTCAACAATGTCTTCTCCTTCATCTCTCAATACGGTTTGGTCCCCATCTGCTATTTCCTCTGCTCATGTTGTTTTGTACCCTTCAGCTGCTCGATGAAATACCCAAATGGACTCTCCTTATGAATTGTGCTCACTACCAGGTCAACATGGTAACCATTTTCTTTTGCTTATGCAAATTAAACAATACAGTGTTTCGGTTTCCAAAGAAGCATACATGGTGTTGCGTTTGCTGAGTTCATACTGTTTGTGGTCTTTGTATTATTTACTGAAATTAATGAATGCTAATTCGTCCTACCAACATTAAATGAAACTGCAGTCTGCTCAAGCAATGCCAGCAATCACAGAGGGCTTTTAGCTTAGTGACACAAAAGTGTTACTCTTTCTAACTTGCTGATTTACTAATCTGTATTTGACATCTTTATTCGCACACCTTAAAGCAATTGGTTGGATACTGCCTCTGTATTTGACATTCATTTCTTTCTGATGGACCTCAGATTGATTTCTTTTTAGTTTCTTTACAGAACTTCAGTTTTGCTTTCATTCATTCTTTTAACGATGGCTGAGATTGCATTATTCTAAATGGGCACACCATGCTGGATTGCAGTTTAAGAAGATGGACCAGAGACCTACCATCCATATCTATGCAAGGTTAGTATTTTCCCCGTCTTATGTGCCTAGCCTAGGAAAAAAAAGTTTCCCCTACTAAGGTACTATGTTTTCTAGGCAATCGATCAGACATAGTGTCAGCTGTTCCTGTGAACACCTTTGCTACTTCAACACTTGCTACTGAATCTTAGGATATAAACCTAGCTACAGTTTCGTCCTGTACATGATTTCAAAAGAATGCAGATTCTATAAAGAGGTTCATATGTACATTGCACAGAAATTTTAAGAAGTTTCAGAACCTCTATAGTCATAGGTCTTTTTCCCTGCATATTGTTACTTGCCTGTGTACATTTTCATCCAAAATATATATGTGCGATCTTTCCTAATTCCTGGCATCTGTGTTAGCTTTACTATTATTCTTATGGTTTACAAAACCTCATGCCCACATCCTGCTTTCCTCTATGGTTTATGCAGACATGCACAAACATTTTTGGTGGCCCTTTTGTTCTTCAGTTCTTATTCTTCATTATGTGCTTCGCATTATTTGCGAATTTAAAGCAAATTCCTACGCTATCGTTGCCTTCTCATGCTACATTTTTCTGCTTACTTGCCCGCGCAAATGCGTGGGGTTCCTGCTAGTTATATTTATGTCTTATTCTGTGCAAAGTCTGTAGCACTGAGAAGATGCTTTATTTTCACAGTGCAGCATAATTTAGGTGTTGTGGTTAGTGTACGGGCTCCAATTTTCATGGTATGTAAGTTTTTTCTTGGGGTGGTGTGAGGAGCGTGGCAAGGGGGAGGGGAGGAGAGATTTTGCCCCTAATTTAAATTTTCATGCAGGTATACTTCATGGACACACAAATAGGGTATTGCCATTTTCTCTACAATATGTGGTGGAGTATATGGTGCATTTAGCTGCTTGGGTGAGGTTGGTACCTAGAGACTAAGTGTACCCTTGGAGTGCTGACACTCTATATTTACTGATCTTAAATTTTGAATAATGTTTACCATGAAGATACGGAATGTTAAGATCAAGGTTTGAGGCAATTCCAAGAGCACTTGGCAAAAAACTTGTACCTAATCATGGTAGTCACTTGAAACGAGATGAGGTCTTGTTGTGGTTGTGCTATTTTTCTTGTATCCATCTTTTTATGCCATTGTTCTAATGCACTAATAGTGGATTTAATGAACTTTTTCCACCAGGAGGACAAAAACCCACCCTTTGATAAGTTTGCTGACATTTGGAATGCATTTATTAATTCATTCTGAGAAGAGGACTTACTAAGCAATAGGTTCCCATTGCTGTAATTCTTCTTGATTCTTTATATTATATTGAATGTGTCACCTTAAAATGTTGTATTTTCTTTATCTACAGGGAGAAAGATCTATTGGTCGTTCCATCATGTTGGAGTATAGGCCCATGTGGCCCATGTATGGAATACTATACTGGCCACCCTCTAGGGTTGGCCCAATGCAATAGAGGATCCATTTCCAACATGGTATCACGCTAGGTTTTCCCTTCCCTTCCCTCGCTCCCGATCCGAGCCGCCGCCGCCGCCGCGGCGCGCCGCCGGCCGGCAACCATGGCCGGCGAGCCTCCCCTCCTCCAACCTATTCCCTCTCCTTTCCCCCTCTCCCGTCCACCTCTTCCCCGGGCGCCAATCGGCGCGCGTCGCCCTCTCCGCCGCCGCCGCTGGCCTTCGGCCCGCGCGGCATCTCTTCCGCCGCCGCGGGTCCGCGCGTCGCGTGGCCGCCGGCGGCGCGCCCGGGCGCCGCCGGGCCCGCACGACTCCGCCGCCCCGCCGGCTGCCGCTCGGCCCGCCGCGAGCGGGGTCGCGGCCGCGCCGCCGGCGCCCGACCTCCGCCGCTCCTCCCGCCTCACCCCGAGCGCGGAGGATGCAGACCTCTCGGGCGCGGATCCCGGGGGATCCGGCGCGAGGACGCCGACGCCGCCGGATCGAGACCCTTGTCCTCCCTGTGCGCGGCGCATACGCTGGAGACCCGGCCCGCCATGGCTCGCTACGCCGAGGCCGAAGCCCGCCGCCGCCGCGGGCCGGCCGGGCATGCCGCCCTCGCCCGTTCCGGTGCCCAGAAGCCAGGCCTTACTCTTCCCCTCCACCTCGCCAGAGCCGCGGCGGTGCCCCCAGCAGCGCCGGACGCGCCGGGGCCCGCCCGCGGGCGCCGTCGCGTACCTGGGGCGCCCGGCGCCGCCCTTCTGAAGCCAGCAGCGGGCCGGACGCCGGGGCCTACCCGCGGCGTGGGTGGCCTCAGGGCCGCCCTGCGGCGCGGCGCGTCGCGTACCCAGCGCCGGCGCGCCGCTTTTCCTGTCGTGGATGCGGGCGCGGTGGTCCCCAGCGCGCACGCGTCGCAACTGGGGCGCGCCGTGCGGCGGCCCGTGCCCGGCAGCCCTCAACTCGCCAGCCGGCGCACTTATCCTCCACCACCATCTTGCCGCGCTGCCGTCGTCCATCCTCTACCCGGCCGCGCGCGAGAGCAGCGCGTGTGCGTCTTCTTGCCGCGACTTGTGGGAGCAGCCCCGGCCCGCCCACCGAGGCCATGACCGGCGACGCCGCCGCTGGGCCGCCGCCTATGGCTCGTGGCCCCGCGGCGCAGCGCGTGGCCTCCGCGGCGCGAGTGTGCTGCCCGCCGCCGGCGCTTTCCCATCGGCGCCACCGAGGCCATGATCGGCGCCGCCGCCGCCCGGGGCCGCCACCTATGGCCGGCTCCGCCTCGTTTCCTCGCCGCCCCGCGGGCGGCTCAACGGGTCACCGCAGCCGGGGCCATCGTGCAGGTCATGGCCGTGGCCACACCCCGGCGCCAGCGACACCATCTCCGTGGTCGTCCGGGTTTGCCGGTTGGGACCCGGCGGCTTTGGCCTACTCTTTTCGCACCACCGCCGCCCTCCGTCCATAGTTCCTCCGCCACGAGGCGCGACCGTCGATCTGGCCCCGGATCGGCCGACTTCGGGTGCCACGTTCCACACCACACCCGATGCGAGTCTACTCTCCTCTCTCCATCCTCCCCACCCCTCCCCGTCCCTCTACCATCATGGTCGCCAATGGCACCCGCATTCCTGTCTCCTCCGTGGCACCGCGCCCGATGGCTCTTTTCATATTCCCGATGTTCTTGTGGCTCCGGTATGGTTCACAACCTCCTCTCTATTCGTCGCTTCACGGTGACAACTCTTGCTCGGTTGAGTTTGACCCTTGTGGCCTCACCGTGCGGGAGTTGGCCTCCGGCGTCCTCTTCTCCGTTGTGACAAAGACCGGGCCTCTCTACACCCTTCGTTTCCCTACTTCCGCCGCACCTCCTCTCCGCCTTCTTCTTCACCCCCTCGGCATCTGCCTTTGCTACCACCACCACCTCCACTACGTGGCACCGTCGCCTCGGCCATCCTGGCCGGGATGCCCTGATGCAGCTCAGTCGTGGTTCCGACATTCGGTGCCCTCGGGCTCACGATGAGCACTTGTGTCATGCGTGCCAGCTGGGCCGTCACATTCGCCTTCCCTTCCAGTCCTCTTCATCACATGCCATTCGTGTGTTTGATCTTATCCATTGCGACTTGTGGACATCTCCTGTACTCAGCATGTCTGGCTACAAGTACTACTTGGTGGTGGTCGATGATTTCTCCCATTACTCCTGGACTTTTCCCTTGCGTGCCAAGTCCGAGGCGTTCCCACTCTTAGCCATTTCTTCGCGTGGGTGTCCGCTCGGTTTGGCCTCACCATCAAGGCCGTCCAGTGCGACAATGGCCGTGAGTTCGATAACTCAACCTCACGTGCCTTCTTCCTTTCTCAGGGTGTCCAGCTGCGCATGTCTTGTCCATATACCTCCTCTCAGAATGGCAAGGCTGAGCGCATGATCCGCACCACCAATGACACCATGCGCACCCTCCTGCTTCAGGCGTCCCTTCCTGCTCGCTTCTGGGCTGAGTGTCTACACACCGCTACCTATCTCCTCAACCGTCTTCCTTCTACTGCCTGCCCAGCTCCCACGCCTCACCACGCTCTGTTCGGTACACCTCCTCGGTACGACCACCTTCGAGTCTTCGGGTGCGCGTGTTACCCTAACACCGCCGCCACCGCTCCCCATAAGCTGGCTCCCCGGTCGACTCTCTGTGTCTTTCTCGGATACTCTCCGGATCACAAGGGTTACCGATGCTTTGACCTCACCTCTCGTCGTGTCCTCATCTCTCGCCACGTCGTGTTTGATGAGTCGGCATTCCCCTACTCCACCACCCACACCTCCCTACCTCCTGCTGACCCTGCGGAGGATTCTTTTTTTCACACCGGCCGGTGGTTCAGCCCACCGTTCCCACTCCCCTCGCAGTGCGCTCCGCGCGGTTTCCGGTGGTCCCACCTCGCCGCCTACGGGACTCCACCAAGACCTTCCACCGCACGGCACGGCGGGGACGTCGCCGTCCCGACCTCGGGACCGAGCACGCCACCGCCACCTCCTCCCGGCGCTTCGGCCTCGTCTACCGCGGCGGCGGGAGCCGACTCCGCCCCCACCTCCTCCCGGCCGCCGGCATCGTGTACCGGCGGCGGGAGCCCGCTCCGCCATTACGGCCCGGCGGCGCGACTCCGTCGCGGCCCGGCGCCGTCGGACCGCAGGTGGCCCCCTCTTCGCCGGGTCACTGCACCACCGGTGGTGCCCTCCTCTCCGCCGGCGACACCGACGCCGCCCGGGGCTCCGGCCGCCGTGTCGAGCCGCCGGTGTACCACCCGCCGCTTCTTCACCGGGACCTCGTCACACTCACCCGATGGTGACGAGGCGGGCGTCCCCGTCCGCAGGCCCTCTCCGCCACCGCTGCGCGAGACGGGGATCTCTCCGGTACCCTCTTCCGTCCGCGAGGCCTTGGCGGACCCTCACGGCGCCGTGCGATGGAAGAGGAGTACGCGGCCCTCCTCGCCAACCGGACACGGGATCCGGTGCCCGTCCGCGAGGTGCCAACGTCGTCACCGGCAAGTGGATCCGGACCCACAAGCGCCGGCCGATGGTACACTTGAGCGGTACAAGGCTCGGTGGGTACTCGGGGTTTCACTCGGCGCCCGGGGTTGACTATGATGAGACCTTCGGTCCGGTGGTGAAGCACGCTCTTGTCCGCACCGTGCTTTCTCCGGCTCTCACCCGCTCTTGGCTCGTGCACCCCCTGGATGTGAAGAATGCTTTTCTCGCATGGTCTTCTCACCGAGACAGTCATCTTGCGGTCGGCCACTGGGTTTGTGGACTCCTCCCGGCTCCGAGATGGTCCGCCGGCTCAACAAGTCTCTCTATGGCCTCAAGCGGGCTCCCGGGCATGGAACCACGGGTTTCCGCTTTCCTCCCGACACTTGGTTTTGTGGAGGCCAAGTCGGACACGTCCCCGTACATCTATCACCATGGGGCCGAGGCGCATATACGCTACTCTATGTGGATGACATAGTCGACAGCCTCCAGTGAATCACTTCTTCGCCGGATCATCACCTCTCTTCGGCGGGAGTTTGCGATGAAGGATTTGGGTGTGCTTCACCACTTTCTTGGAGTCACCGTTGAGCCTCATCCAGTTTGGTCTTCTTCACCGGCGTCAAGTACACTCGGACATACTTGAGCGGGCGGGATGACGGATTGCAAGCCCCGCACCACTCCGGTTGACACTCGAGCAAGGCGTCCGAGGCCGAGGGCCCCCCGTGATCGATCCTACGGCATACCGCAGATCTTCTTGCCGGTGCTCTTGATACCTCACCTTCGCTCGGCCGACATCACCTATGCGGTTCGGCGGTTGTGCCTTCATATGCATGATCCTCGGGAGCCTCATCTCACTTGCTCTCAAGCGTCTCCTCGGGTACCTCCGAGGCACCGCCGATCATGGCCTGCTCCGCACCGACGGTCTTCTCTACGTAGCCGGTCGTCTACACCGACGCCGACCGGGCCGGCCATGCCCGGACACTCGACGGTCCACCTCACGGCTATGCCGTCTTCCTCGGAGGCAACTCGGTGTCTGGTCCTCCAAGCGCCAGCTTGGCCTCCGTTCTAGTGCCGAGTCCGAGTACCGCGCCGTCGCCAATGGTGTGGGCCGAGGCTTCAGCTCCGGCAGCTCCCGGCCGAGCTCCATAGCCCCCTTCGCCGGGCCACGCTCGTCTGCTGCGACAACGTCGGCGCGGTCTACCTCTCCACCAACCCCGTCCGGCACCGGCGCACGAAGCATGTGGAGATTGACCTTCACTTCGTCCGTGATCGGGTGGCCATCGGCGAGGTGCGGGTCCTCCATGTACCGACCACCTCCCAGTCCGCCGACATCTTCACCAAGGGCCTCCCGTCGTTGACCTTCACCGACTTCCGCTCCGGCCTCAACATCACCGGTGGCTAGTTGTGGGTGTGGGGGGACATGTGTGTGTGCTCTTTCTTTTTAGATGTCCAGTCTAGAACTCGCTGCGCCGGTAGTTCGCTAGCGGGGAGTGTTGGAGTATAGGCCCATGTGGCAAGGCCCATGTGGCCCATGTATGGAATACTATACAGCCACCCTCTAGGGTTGGCCCAATGCAATAGAGGATCCATTTCCAACACATCATCTGGCGGTGCTTTTTCAGTGGGCTCCTTTCCGCTTCTTGCCAGCAAGGTACACACATTATGCACTACTGTATTGCACCTGTGGGATTCTGTTCTGCTCATTGCCATGATATCTTGTATTTAGATTCCAATTGCACTTGACACATTATGCACTACTGAAGTAGGGCACATCATAATAATAGTTGACTTGGATGGTATTTGGACATAACATGTAGCTTTTGAAAACATAATATTTTGTTTTGCCCAACTGATCATGCATGGTCTTATCTTCAAAGCTTACTGTGTGGGATACTATCCAAATCCAAAAGCTATAAAAGACTTGGTGAATTTTTTGAAAAATTCTGGTGCACACTTAAAAACATGCTAATCAACATTTTTTTTGCTAAACTAAATTCATGATACCCCTTGTTTATGAGTCATCCAACTTGGTTATTGTAGAAATGCTTGTCAGTATTTGTTTGGTTTGCATCTTGCAGTGTCACAAAGAACAGTATGTATCAGATGATGCAGCCTCACATTGATAATACTTCTTTTTGAGATAAATTTTCCTCTTATGTGCTTCAATGACAATGACCAAAAGTTATGGGAAAAATATACTAATGAATATGTTTGTCAGGGCTGTGGCTGATTTGCGAGAGCAGTCAAGTCAATCCCCACCAGTTCAACAGTTACCTAATAGCGAGATGCCTGAAGAGGCAAGTACCTTAGCTTATTCCTCCCTCCTCCTCCATCCCTCCCTCCCTTCTTACAGTAAGGCCTGGTCTTCTAATCATTCTACTGAATTTCTTTTGTGGTGGGTGGGTGCAGAATTCCGGAGGAGGTGTCGGCCATGGCGATGGCAGCGATATCGACAATGTCTGGGCCACCAAGATCCTCGCCAACAAGGCCCTCGTCAGTCCTCTGGTCTCAGTTCTGCTCTACTCACGTCAACTGAATACCCAACCTAATCCAGTTCTATTGATTTCAGCTTATCATCAATGAGGCCGCCCCAATATAGGAGAAGCTGCCACTTTCCCCAAGGCTGTCAGTATACTTCCCCTTGATCCCTTTCACCACTCCTCATTGTTTATGCCAAAGTACTTACACATAATTCCACGTTCAGGCCAAATACTGGAAACAGTATGTCGAAGCCTACATGGCCACCAACAACGACGAAGCCAACAAGCAGCTTTTCAGCAGATGCCTGCTCAATTGCCTTCATTTAGTCTATGGCCCATGCTCAACTCACTTGCACCATATCAACCTTGCACACACACTCACATGCTCTAGCTGAGTTGGCATGCATGAATTTCTGCTCTTCTGCTTGACATGAATCATTGATTCTGGTTGGGTGCTTGTAACTTGCAGGTGCTGTTACATCAACTTTATTATCAGACAATGAACGATAAAAGGGGCTCTGATGGTCTTGGTGGGACAAAAAAGGATTTTGTTTTCATGCTCAACTATGTTGGTAAGTAGAGGATTGTCATTCCAAACAGTCTGGTGATGAAGCCACTTTCGTGTGGAGTGTACTAATAATGAGCTTTAAATCTCCAGGGGATGATGCTGCTCCTGGCCCTGTTTGAATGGAGTATATTAATTTCTTCAAGTCCATGCTGGTCTGTTGTGCCCCTTATTTCCTATTCTGTTCTCCATTTTAACATTATGGCCTTACATGTGTGGTTGCATTCTAGGTTATTGCTGACTTGCAAACTCTTCAGGTTATGATGCCCCATGAAGAGTCGCACTGCATGACCACTGTTTGTAAAGTTTACCAGAACGCAATTTTAGTCCTAACTAATCATGTAGAGCAGCTGTGGAAGGATTATGAGAAGTTCGAGAATTCTGTTAGCCGCACCTTGGTAATTAGAATTTCGCTTTGGATTTTAAAATTTTTCTGCAAAGTAGCATGCGAATAAGTCTATAAGCTGTGTTGGAAAAAAATGGTTTTAATATGCTTTCTGGCTATTAAACTTTTATCACCTTTTTAGCAATTTAAATTTGACCTGCCTTTGTTTCATAATTTGTACAATCATATTCAAGCTGATGATTATCTATGCACTTTCTGTATATAGAGAGCGAAAAAAGTTCATTGATGATATTGATTGGAATTTGCTGGCCACTGCCCCTACAGGCTCTTACAAGGTAAACCATTTCTTAGGTCCTAATGTTGCCCCCCTACAGTCTCTTGCAAGGTCCTAATGTTGATTCATATGACTTGAGTAGGTATGGTGCAAATCCATAAATAGTCTCAGGAATTGCTTTTTTGTGGATAATTATTTGTAGCCTACCCTACATGGGATTAAGGGCTTTGTTTTTGTTGTATGGATGATTTTTTTTGCCACGTGTCACTTTGAAATATGTTTTACCAAAGTAAAACCCCACTACACTATTCTCTGCGATTTGTGAAGCCACGTCATCCAGAAGACCCCACCACCAACCTGTGAAGCCCATCGTCATCACTTGCCTCTTCATCTCCTTCCCCACATTAGTTTCCACCCAAAACCCTTTAATTGGACCAAACAAACATTCGGGAAGATGAAAGGCAGGCATATATATGTTTATTTTCTTGGATGCATACTTGAATAGATCCATGTTTGAGTCTGACTATGTGAAAATTGGCCTATATATGCCTAAGAACTAAGGAAAATAAACCTATTTATAAGAGCCTGTCATAATTTTTAGTGCATATGTTTGTACACAGCCTTTTAATTACACAATTTCAGCTCCAAATCCCACGGCAACATGCGGGGAATTCACCTAGTTCCTAATATATATATGCTCCCATGTTGGTGGCTCTTGTTGTGTTTAATCTCTAGCGGTCTAGTCTACCCCAATCTTTGTGTTGTGCTGTTGTTTCTATTTTTCCATCTTGAAGGTTTTTGCACCTAAAATGATAAATTGTATGCATTCCAGACTGCTTATTAGAAGTTGCAACGTGTATAGCTACCTAGTTGAAGTCCATTCAGAATCCATCTGTTTAATCTAGAGGCAGAGTTTTTTTTGGGCCAGTTTGATATGCATCTAATGGATTGTTTTTTGTGTTTTTCTTGTATTGAGTTTTGGCTAATACCTCTCATTAAGTTTAGGCATTTGTGTTCTTAATAGGGATACAAATATGCTTCCTTATAAAGTGCAATTTCTTGATTCATTTACTGATCTTGCTTTGGATTATTAGCTTTTCCTGACTTTTTCAATATCGAAAAAATATGTTCATTTTCTTTTTCAGTCTGTTATGGGAAGAATATAAGAGTCATTGTGTGTTTAGTTAAGTTGTAATCATAATCACTAGGTTCGATTTATGTAAGACGAGTAAACATCAAATGATTAGTAACTTAGAGTAATTTAGAGTAAATCCCTGTTTGCTTGAACTTATCAGCCATTGTACAGTGTTTTTCTCTCACAACAAAAGCATCAGCCGACTTATCAGCCATAGGAACCATCACAAACCTTCTCTCCAATCCGCACCGGGCTTATATGGCTCCTCCGCTGCTTCTCCTCGACTTCGCTGGCTTCTTGTCCGACTTATTGTACTTATCTGTGATAAGGGGGAAAAAGGATCAGCCTCTCAGTCCACAAACTGATTGAGGATCAGCCTCTCAGACCACAGACTGATTGTTGCTGCCATCTCAGGCTTTTTGTTTTCCGACATTTGAATTATTGATTTTTTTCTAGCTTCCAAAGTGTCTGATATGTTTGTATTACGTTCTCCATCTGAAATTCTTTCTAATCCGATGTGCTCCTCATAGCGATGCTCTCTGTAAACTTATGTAGTATTTGTTTCCTTCTTTCGTTAGGGTACCTGCTGGTTATGTTCGGTGTTTTCTTTGTTTTCAAATCGGAAATGTAGATCGCTGGAACAAACATGTGCAGTTTGGTACACGTCCCTCCCCCTTGCCGATACTGACCACTTCAGCTTTAAGGTAACACATCCTCATACAAAGGTGTAACAATTATTTGTTGGCAGTGTCACCTTCTAGCCAATTCTATCCAGAATCTGTTCCTGTCGGTTCAGTGACCAATCAGTATTTTACACTAATAGATTGCAGCAATGTAGGAAAAACAATGTTAGTTTGCTCTTTCTTGATGGTTAAAAAAACCCTTTTGTTTATACAGTTACCATACCAGTGACTTAGCGAGTTCTACCTCCCATTTTATTTCTGCAATGTACGTTCCAATGGGCATGCTTATAAAATAGTTACATTTCTTCTGATGGCTGCCAGCTTTTGAAAAGAGAAGAAAAAAACTCTGTTTAATCTCGTGGAGTTACAACCTGTTTCTTTTTTCCATAATTATGGAGTTACAACCTGTTTGTTTTTCGTGGCATACTTTTTAGACTATTTACTTGCAATATACTTTTTAGATTAGTACTTGCTTATTCATCCTACTATTCCAGCAAGGTGCTACTTAGAAACTATTACCATGGTGGTCGGCATCATATAAAAAAAATGTTCTCTTTCTACAGAAGCTGTAGCATGTGACGGTTGGGGAAAAAATGATGCCATTTATTTTCTCAAGATTCAAGTGTCGAGCTCATAGTACGATGAACCCAAGTTTGTTTCTATCGCCTTCATCTATCGTTCTTTGCGGAGTTGCATCAGCATGTCCCCGTAATTTTTGTGCTCCAAAAGTAGCCAGGATCCAAACCTATGTAATTTAAACAACAATCTTTCCACAAATGTTCAAGAAGAATTATTTAACAAATTCTGAAACATTCAGGCAGATATCGGTCTATCAATGGGCATTGGAACTGAAGTTGACAAGGAGAGTTCGGATATATTATCTTGGATGACAATTTTGCATGTCATGAGGGTGTGTTAACTGTCTTTATCTTTTCTTGTTAGCTCTGCTATTGTTGTTCATGGCGTATGTTTGTGGCTTCAGGTTGTCAGATGGGGTTGTCGTTGTATGCCAGCATACAAAAGTTTATGCATTTCCAACTAACTAATAATCAATGTAGTTGGTACCATCATTTCTGCAAACGTGCCTTTGAATGCTGTTCAGGTTTGAGTTCAGAACCTTTTACTATTATGATATATGTATTCATACACAAATCTATTGGAAATTCATTATTTATCACCATTTAATTTGTATAAACTGCAAGATACTTTACAGTTTCCTTCAGTTCTATGCATGTCCAGATAATATTTCTAAAGAGATGTGAGTTTACTAGCTATTGTCTCTGTTGTGTTGGGTAAAATTCTAATTCTTTGCTCCCTTGGCTGACAGTTGCTCTGGGTTAACCTGATTATGGACACTTTAGGTGCTCTTGCATTGGCGGCAGAACCACCTAGAAACCCTCTAACCCCAGTAGGGACAAGGCTTGTTCTTGTGCATGTATTGTATTTGCTCATCTACCATCTTATAGGGTGACCCCAGTAAGGAGAAGGTATCTGATTTGCAAATGTTATGGATATGGGAGTGAATTTGCATCTTCCTTTTAGCCTTGTCTAAACTTAATATTTTCAGTAATTATACACATTGCTTTCTCTGTCACAAATTCATTGGGCATTGACTGGCATCTAATACAATATTTAGCAATACATAGAAAAATAAAAGTATCTTTCATGATGAATCTGCTAGCATCAATCTTGTGTTGGTAGGTCATTTCGTGAATTTTCATTTAACACATGTTTTTCCTTTTTGACTAATTCAATTTTGTTTTATTTACATTGTCTGCTTGCTTTGCCCCTGTGTTTTTCTGCTCCAAAATTAGCCAACATCCAAACCTAATACTTAGCTCGGTAAGTGCTTCATTTTGTTATGCCAGCGGATTATGTTTGGGCTTCAGTAGAATAATAGTGAAGGTAGAAGGCGGAGGCTCTTGTCTATATATTTTCCTCGGGGTTTCAAATCATTAATCCATCTCATTAGTCTAGTGATGTTAGTTGAAATATATGGTGTCAGCTTGTAGAATTCTTCTCTTTGCTCTTTATTTTTGGTTTGCAAAAGTACATTTGATGAGATCTATTCTACCTATTAATTAGTATCCCATTCATTTAATACAATCCCAGCGGCGGTGTTGTTGCCATGTTAAAGTGCCTCTGCTTCTTTGTCCCTTCAGAAACTTTTGTATTGACTTGCAGTTTATTTTTAGTGTCCCTACTTGCAGCACTGAACCAGAATTTGTCCATAATGGTATGTTCCCCAGCGCAACCTTCTTTTAGTTCACAATTCTATATGTAGTGTGCCTGTTCACTACTGCTTAAATATTTTTGCGCTTTGTTGCCTGTATTTTTGGGTTTAGGATCCCTTTGGTTCAACCATATATTTGTTAGAAACATGAGCACTAAGATGAACTGCCAGAGGGCTTAGACTATCCGCACTCGTGGTACTCTAAATCTGCCTCGCCGTGGTCATCACGCTTGCGGAGCTGGGTCAGCTTCTTGGTGTAGGCGATGCAGCCGAACACCTTGAGATGGCCCACCGTTGGCATGCGCCCATGCCAAGCTTCATAGGGCGTCATGCCCTGCAGCGCGCGCGTTGGCGATCGGTTGAGGAGGTGCACCGCGGTCATCACGGCCTTCCCCCAAAACTGAGCCGGCATCCTCTGCTTCAGCGGAGCGAGCACTGTCGCCACCACTGTTTGGTTCCTGCGCTCGACGATGCTATTTTGCTAGGGAGTATAGGGAGCAAAGAAGTGGCGCTTGATACCTTCGTCGGCGCAGTAGGCAGTGAACTCGGCGACGGTGAACTCGCCGCCATTGTCGGTGCACAAAAGCTTCAACTTGCGACCGCTCATCAGCTCTACGGCGGCTTGCACCTTCTTGATGGCGTCCACGACAACATGCTTGGATGGCAGGAGGACGGCCCACATGTAGCGGGTCATGGCATCCACCATGAGGAGGAAGAAGCACCGCCCGCCAGGTGTCGCTGGCGACACGGGACCGTAAAGATCCCCGTGCACTAGCTCAAGCAGGCTCTTGGCGCGGTACTCCGTCTTGGTGAGGAAAGGGTGCCTCCTCTGCTTCACAGTGATGCAGGTGTCACACACTTGCTCGATGTAGTTGACCACCATCATTCCGCGAACCATCTCTTCCTTGCCCATACCGCTCGTGCCACCGCCACGCGGCGTCGTCCTTGCGCGCTACGAGGCAAAATGGTTGCGTTGCATCCATGTGGAGAATGTAGAGGCAATTTGCCCCTCGGTGTACCTTGGAGAGCAGGCGATCCCAGATGCGCAACACGCCCCCGTCGATCTGCACCTTGGAGCCACTCTCATCAAGCTGCCCAAGGCTCATGATGGAGTTCCCCAACGTCGGGATGTAGTATACCCTGTGGAGGACGTGGTGCTCGCACTTCTCGTGGAACACGATCGAGCCGACGCCACGAATTTCCACCTTGGACACGTCCCCGAAGCGCACCATCCCGCGCACGTCGGTGTTGAGGTCGGCAAACAGCTCACGACAGCTGGTCATGTGGTGCGTGGCGCCGGAGTCCAGGTACCAGTCGCCCAGCTTCTCTTTGCTGGCGTTGGAGTCGAGGAAGCTATAGGCTCATGACTCATCGATCTTGAGGTCCTGTGCCCCAAAGATGAGCACAGGGCCACTCTGGTCGCCACTCTCATGGAGGTCAAGGAACCTGTGTGACAGGAACTGAGGACCCTCTTCCTCTGTTTCCACGACGTGGGCTTGACCGGCGCCCTGCCGCCATGATCTCCTCCACAGTCACCCCCACGATCACCACGCTGTCGGTTGCGGCCTCGCCACGATCACCGCCGTAGTCACCACCGTGGTCATGGCGTGGCAAACGGTAGTCGTGCGCCTAGTGAACTATCCGGCCACAATTGAGGTAGGTGTCGGTACTCGCCTTGTGCTCGTTGTTGGCGCGGTTGCCGTCTCCGCCGCGGTTCCGCTGCTTCCGGCCACCGCATAGACGCTGACGGCGACGTTGTGACGAGGACGAGCCGGAGTCATTCGCGCTCCTCTGTGTACATCAGCTTGTCGCCGACGATGATGGGCTCGGAAGGAGCATGTTCCTTGCGATCGTCGACTGCCTTCAGCCACCAAAGGTGAGGTCGTCGAGATCGAGGGTCTCGATGGCGATGACGAGCTGTGAGTACTTGCTCGGCACAGCATGCAAGTACATATGCTGCACTAAGGTGGTAAGCATGACAGTAGAGTCCTTGACTTGTTCATTGGGCGGAAGGAGATGTTTTCCAAGTCACGGTGGAGTCGCTGTAGCATCGCCTAGCGGACCCTGTTGACGTCGATGCGAGCCGCAGCGATTGCGTCCCACGCCCCCTTCGCACTCGCCTTGTCCGTGACGGGATGCCCATATCCTGCGGCACGACGGCGATGATGACCTTGAGCACGTGGTGGTCGTCATGGTAGTGAACCGGTACTAAATATAGATTGACTTAAAAATAGCTAACTGGGCCGACTTAGCCACTAATGGACCGGTTGCGCCTCTTATACTATATGCCAGTCATAACATCTCTCCCCGCCTCGTCAAACAGCTCGTCCTCGAGCTGGACCTGGATACTGCTCCTTGATGTCTGCCAGTGGCTCCCAAGTAGCTTCATCCTCCGGAAGGTCATGCCACTGGACAAGAACGCGCCACTCGCCACGACGGAGTTGAGCACGCAGCACACGCTTGGGGCTTGGAAGAAGGCGCCCATCTTGGACCGACGGAAAAGGAACTGGAGCAGCCGACGGGTCCCTTCGTACGCCTTGAGCTGACTAACATGGAAGACGTCATGAAGGCGAGCACCGGCCAGGAGTTGAAGATGATAGGCCACGAATCCGATGCTCTCCAACAACTGGAACGGCCCAGCATAGGACGGTGGAGTAGCCGCAGGAGCAACCAGTCGCCCACCGCGAAGGTCACGCCGCGATAATGGTCGTCGTAGTACTTCTTAGCATACTGACCTCTTCTAGGAACGCATCGCGGTCGCGGAACATAGTGTCAGCCGCCTCGGTCTGCGACACCCCATGCTGGAGACGAAGTACGGGCGGTGGGAAGCGGCCATAGACCACCTTGAACGGCGTTGCCTGTAGCGCCGTCTGGAAGGATGTGTTGTAGAAGTACTCGGCCCAGGATAGCCAATCGACCTAGGCGCGAGGACGGTCTCCGGTGATGCAACGCAAGTACATCATGATGATACAGTTGACCACCCCAGATTGGCCATCAGTGTGAGCATGGAAGGCCGTACTCAAGCGTTGCTTCACACCTGCAAGCTTAAAATGATCACTCCACAAATTGCTAGTGAAGATCGGGTCGCGATCGCTGACGATGGAGGCGGGGAAGCCGTGGAGGCGCACAATGCCGTCTGTTGCAATTGGCTCATAGGAACTGACAGAGGTTTGTTTGCCCCCTATGGCCTTTTGATTGTATTGGAAAGTTGCAAAGCTTGGAATACAAAGAGGAGGGGTTCAACTTATATAGAGCTGCCCACTTCTAACCACTACCAGGCATATACTTTGAATAAAGCAAAGATGTCATCTTATCTACTTAGGGGCCAAGGCAACTCATGCTCATCTTGAGTGCCAAGCAAACCCACCTACTGCAGTAATTGAAATGCAGAAAGTAAGATACAAGTGCTCGGGACTAATTCTATTAATCTCCCCCTTAGGCCTAGCACTACACAATCTTCTTCAGGCAATCTTCCCCCAAATCTCCTGAAACTTTGATCTGCCCACAGACTTGGTGAGAATATCAGCCAGCTGGTCTGTGGTTGGGATGTAGATGGCCTTGATGCTACCATCCTGAAGACAGTCCCTGATGAAGTGGAACTTGGTCTTGATATGCTTGCTCCTGTCATGGACGGCATGGTTCTTGGCCAGAGCCAAGGCAGACTTGCTGTCCACCCTGAGCTCCACCACCTCCACCTCCCTGCCCAAGAGCTCCCCGAGCAGTCTGGACAACCAAAGGGCTTGTGTTGCTGCAGAAGCCGCGGCGATGTACTCTGCCTCGCAGCTGGACAGGGCCACCGTCTTCTGCTTGATCCACTGCCAGCTGACAAGGCAGTTTCCCAGGAAGAACATGGTCCCGCTGGTACTCTTGCTCGTGGGGACGTCGAGGTCGCTGTCGCAGTACCCGACGAAGCGCGCTGTGCTGGGAGCCCTCTTGTAGTGCAGACCGAAGTCCAGGGTCCCAGCCACGTAACGCAGCACACGCTTGACGGCCTGCAAGTGCTCACTTGTGGGGTGCTCCATGAAGCGGCTGAGGTAGCCGACGGCGAACGCCAGGTCGGGCCTGGTATGCACCAGGTACCGCAAGCTGCCCGATGAGGCGCCGGTACCGGGTTGCATTACCTCTTCTGCCTTGCTCTCGCGGCTGAGCTTGAGCTTCTCTTCCATGGGAGTCGCCGCCGGGTTGCAGTCCACCATGTCCCCGAGCTCGAGGATGCGCTGGGCGTAGTGAGCTTGCCACAGCGTGATGCCCTTGGCATCCTGGTGAACCTCGAGGCCGAGGTAGAAGGAGAGCAGGCCGAGGTCGCTCATCTCGAACCTCTTCTTCATCTCCCGCTTGAACTCTTCCACCTCCCTCCAATTGGCGCCGGTGATCACCAAATCATCGACGTAGACGCCCACGAGCAGGACGGAGCGACCTTCGCCCCGCCAGTACACCGCCATCTCATGCTCGCTCTTCTTGAACCCTATCTCCTTGAGTGTGCAGTCCAGCTTCGCGTTCCAGGCGCGCGGTGCCTGCCTGAGCCCGTAGAGCGCCTTGCGCAGGCGATACACCTTCCCTTCTTCTCCGGCGATGGCAAAGCCGGGCGGCTGCCGAACATACACTTCCTCCTTGAGGTCGCCGTTGAGGAAGGCGAACTCGACGTCCATGTGATGCACCTTCCACCCTTCCTGCGCCGCCAGTGCGAGGAGCATCCGTACGGACTCCATCCTCGACACCGGCGCGAACGCATCGTCGAAGTCGATGCCCTCCTGCTGCACGAATCCGCGCGCCACCAACCACGCCATGTGCTTGGTTCTTTAGCTTGTACACCCACTTGAGCGAAATGGGTCGGTGGCCGGCGGGAAGGTTGACGAGCTCCCAGGTCCCGTTCCACTCCACCTCCAGCTCCTGCTTGATGGCCGCCTCCCACGTCGGATCGCCCTTGGCCTCTGCATGGTTGATTGGCTCGCCAGCGTGCGTGAGGTGGAGCTAGGCGAACAGCCGCGGCGCCAGGCCGGGCGGGGATCCATCCCCGATCATGTTCGTCACCGTGCGGTACCGGAGGGGCTCGTCGTCGTAGTAGGCGTCCAGCCGGTCCTCATCTCCCTCCAAGGGCGTGGCCAGCTCGACCGGTGGTGCGGCTGATGATGATGATGCCGCCGGGTAGACTCGACGGCGCTCGGGGCCGGGGGCGACAAGGGCAGAGGAGTCCCACCTTGCCCTGCACTTGGGCTCCCCTGCTCCCCTGAAGATGACGAGCTTGCTCCCCCCATCCTTCCTCCTAGAGGTGCTCGACGACGAACTCCTCGTCAGCTAGAGCTTGGCCGCCTTCCTCCTTGATCCAGTCCCAGCCGCGGCTCTCTTCGAAGACCACGCTTCGCGAGACGCGCACGCGCTGGGTCGCCGGGTCCAGCACCGGGTACGCCTTGGCGCCGTCGGCGTAGCCGATGAAGATGCCGGGCGCGCTCCGGTCATCCAGCTTCTTCAGCTGCGTCAGGTCCTTGACGAACGCCACACAGCCGAATGTGCGCAGGTAGCCGACCGCCGGAGCACGGCCATGCCATACCTCGTATGGCGTCTTGCCCTGCAGCGCCTTGGTGGGAGCCCTGTTCAACAAATGAACGGCGGTCACCACAGCCTCACCCCAGAAGCGCGCCGGCAGGTTCCTCTGCTCCAGCAGCGCACGCGCCATGGCGACGACGGTCTGGTTCCTCCTCTCCACGACCCCGTTCTGCTGTGGCATGTAGGGGGCGCTGTAGTGGCGCTGGATTCCTTCGCCGGCGTAGTACGCCGTGAAGTCCGCGACGGTGAACTCCAGCCCGTTGTCGGTCTTCATCTTCTTGCCGCTCTTCATCTCCCCGGCGGCTTGAAGGTGTTTGATGGCGTCCGCCGCTGCGTCCTTGGTGGAGAGCAGCGCGACCCACATGTACCTTGTGGCGTCGTCCACCAGCAGCAGGAAGTAGCGCCTGCCACCGGGTGTCGCCGGCGTGACCGGGCCGCAGAGATCGCCGTGGATGAGCTCGAGCTGATCCTGCGCGCGGTACGATGCCTCGAACGGGAACGGTGCACATCGGTGCTTGGTGATGACGCAGGTGTCACAGAACTGCTCGACGTGCTCGATCGCCGGCAGTCCGCGAGCCAACCCTCCCTTGGAGAGCTGCCGCAGCGCGTCGAAGTGGACGTGGCCGTAGCGCTCGTGCCAGAGCCAGGCCGTGTCATCCTTGCGCGCGGCGAGGCAGAGCGGCTTGGTTGTCCCGATGTGAAGGACATAGAGCCGGTTCTTCCCACGGTGCACCTTGGCCAGCAGATTCTTGAAACGATCCCTGATCCTCAAGAAGCCGTGCTCGATCTCCACCTTGGAGCCGGCCTCGTCGAGCTGGCCGAGGCTCATGGTCGAGTTGCGCAGCGCCGGGATGTAGTAGACGCCGTGGAGCACCCTGTGCTCGTCGTTCTTCGCCTTGAAGATGATGGACCCGACGCAGACAATCTGCACTTTTGACTCATCACCGAACCTCACCGTACCTCTCGCCGTGGTGTCGAGGTCGGTGAACAGCTCTCGGCGTCCAGTCATGTGGTGCGTGGCGCCATTGTCCAGGACCAGCCGTCCATCTTGTCGCCGCCGCCGGAGTCAGTGCTGAGGAAGGCACGCGCCCACGGCTCCACGATGTCGAGGTTGGTGTTCTTGGCGTAGAAGGAGCAGGCTTGGGCCTCGCCGCTGCTCAGCTCCTCGTCCATCTCCAAGAACCCGTGCTCCAGGAACATGGCATGATCATCCTCTGCCTCCGCCATGTTCGCCGCGCCACCTCGCTCCCGATCGCGACGAGGATGAGGGCAATCCCGCGGCCAGTGCCCGGCCTGGTTGCAGTTGAGGCAGTTGTCGCGTCGATCGCCGCCGGCGGCTCTAGCCTTGCCTCCAACGCCGCGGTCCGCACCTCCGCGATCGCCTCCTTGCCCACCATCCTTGGGCTTGCCCGCCATCCTTGGGCTTGTTCTTCTTGCCGCCCCTGGGACGGCGCTTCTGCTCGCCCTCCTTGGACGATCCAGCCGCCTCCGCCTTCTTCTTCTTGTCGAAGGCCCACTATTGCTCGGCGGTGTAGAGCAGCTTGGGCGTGGCACCATCTCCCTCGAACGCCGCCTCCCGATCTTGAACCGCCTTGAGGCGGCCGGTCACATCCTCGATGGTGAGCGCGCCGAAATCGAGCAGGGTCTTGATCGAGTTGACGATTTGGCCGAATTTCTTCGGCACGCACCGGAGAAGCTTCTCCACGGCGCGTTCTTCGTTGAGGTCGTGGTCGCCGTTGAGCGCCATCTGCTCCATGAGGCTGGTGAGGCGCAGCGCGAAGTCCTCGACGTGCTCCCCCAGCCGAAAGGCGAGAGCTTCCCACTCTCCGCGTAGTCACTGCGTCACGATTGCCTCCCAGGCAAGCTTGGCGGTGCGCTTGTTGGCGATGGCGGCGGCCAGCTCCGGCGGTGTAGCAGTGCAGATGCCTTCAAGGCGCGCCAATCCTCCTCGTACACCGCATCTCCGTGTCGCACCGCCTCCCACAGACCGCGCGCCTGGAGCTTGACCTTCATCAGCAGGCTCCACTTGTGGTAATTGGCTCGCATGAGCGTTGGCCACGAGTTGCTCTTGCCGCGGTACACCTGCATGGGAAAGCGCCCCCGACGGCCGCGGCGGCGGTGGTCCGGGGACTGCGACGCGCGCCGGCGATCTTGGGGTGGGCTCGTCGATCTCTCCTCCTCCTCCTCCTCCTCGCCGAGCTCCTCCTTGTCCTCCTCCTTGATCTCGGCGCGCAGAGCCGCAGTCGCGTTCACCGCGGCCTGCGCCGCGGCTGCCGCGGCGGCAGCGGCCTCTGCCGCCTGCTTTGCTGCTGCCTTCGCTGCTGCCAGACGAGCCTTGATATGCCCACGGAGTCCGCGTCCTTGCCGCTGGACTCTGGCTTCTCCGGCTTCTTTGTCTTGGCGGTGGCGGCGGCGCGGCGAGCACGCTCAGAAGTAGACATGGCGGCGGCGGCGATGGAAGGGGAAGAGAGGGGTTTTGCAAAACCCTAGGCTTCAGATACCAATTGTTGGAATTGGCTCATAGGAACTGACAGAGGTCAGTTTGCCCCCTATGGCCTTTTGGTTGTATTGGAAAGTTGCAAAGCTTGCAAAGCGGAGAAGTGTCGCTTGATGCCATCCATGGCGAAGTGTTCGGTGAGCTCGGAGCAGGTGAACTCTCCACCATTGTCGGTCTGCAGCACCTTTAGCTCGCGACTGCTCTCCGTCGCTGCCTGCGCCTTGATCTTCTTCACCGCCTCGGCCGCCTCGTCCTTGGTCGCGAGCAGCGCAATCCACATGAAGCGCGTGGCGTCGTCGACCATGAGGAGGAAGTAGCGTCGGCCGCCCGGAGTCACCGGCATCATGGGTCTGCACAAGTCGCCATGGACCAGCTCTAGGGGCTTCTCGGCGCGGTATGTGGCCTGCTGCGAGAACGGCCGGCGGCGCATCTTGGTGGTGAGCGGGACGTCGTCCTTGATCTCCACCTTGGAGTCTGCCTCATCAAGCTGGTCCAGGGGCATGCTGCTGTTGGATGTAGTAGACGCCGTGGAGGATGAGGTGCTCGCCGTTCTTCGCTTTGAGCTACTACTGTGATCCCATAGCTGCTGATTTTTCCATGTTCTTTCATATAGCATTGGAATCTAATACGAGACATCTAATCACAAATAGTATTTCAGTTATCTGAACTATAATATTTCTTACCTGGTTTTTTTTTTTTTTTTTTTTTTTTTTTTTTTTTTTTTTTTTTTGCAGATTGGAAAAACGAAGGTGTTTCTGAGAACTGGACAAATGGCTGATTTGGATGCTCGAGCTGAAGTATTAGGAAGAGCAGTAAGAATCATACAGAGGCAATACATATATCAACAATGCAGCTACAATCTTTTGTCAGAGGTACTGTTTTCTCTCTCTATGTTGAAGTGTTAGGCAGAAGTATATACACAGTTGAATGCGTGTGGCTTTGGAGGCATTCTCTGACTTCGCACCTATCATTTTTCCTCTTGAAATCCAGGAACCTTGGCCCGTAAGTTGTAGGAGTGCATGAGGAAGGAAGTAGCAGCAGTGAAAATACAAAAGAATATGCGATGCCACAAAGCACGAGAATCTTATTTACAACTGCAAGCAGCTGCAATCACACTGCAGACAGGCTTAAGGGCAATGTCTGCTCATGCTATTTCAAACACAGGCTCAATGGCACCGCCACAGAGACTACTCAGATTACAAGAATCTGCAAGGAGGAGCTCTTACTTACCAGTGTGCCTGGAGGCAAAGACTTGCAAGAAGAGAGCTCAGGAATCTCAAGATGGTATATTGTTACCTCTTACCATATGCGGTCCTCCAGTTTTCCATACTATGGCACATACTTCAACACTTTATTTGATGAACCATCTGCAGGCCGCAAGAGAAACCGGGGCCTTTAAAGAGGCCAAGGATAAACTTGAGAAGCGTGTTGAAGAGCTAACCAGGCGCTTAGGATTGCAGAAGCGATTGTTGGCACTAGATCCCAAGTGCCAGGTGAGGAAAACCTACTCTCCTTCCCTCCCCCTCTCCCCTGCTCCAAGGAAGAAGATGAGCTTGAGCTCTCTGCCCTCTCCCTCAAACAGCACATGGTTCAGCAGTGGCTGAAGCCTGGACACAGGAAGATTGTGGCAAAGAAGCTGCCTTTTCATTGCATTGCATTGCTTATATACAAGCCTCCACCTGCTACAAAGGTACAAGAGGCATGGCTGTGGACAGCCCCCAACTATTCCTAGTACTAAATCAGCCAGGACATGGGCTGATGTACCTCTATAGCTGCCAACTATTGATTGGACTATTGCCATGCTTGAACAGTGCCAAGGTATGGGCAGCAGCAACAGACCATTGACTACTCCTTGGCAGGAGAGATTAGAGAGGGAAGCAACAAATTATGTCTTACATTTCTTCCCCTAATTCTGTTGTCAACCCTTGACCTCCACCATGCCGATCAAACCTTTGAGCTCCATGAACCTGAGGCGTCCGAGCGACTTGGTGAGGATGTCAGCGAGTTGTCACCTGGTCTCGACGAACTTGATGACAAGGTGTCCTTCATGGACGCAATCCCGAAGGAAATGGAACTTCACGTCAATGTGCTTGCTCTTGTCATGGAGGATAGGATTCTTTGCCAGCGCAATGGCCGGCTGGCTGTCCACCTTTAGTGCCGGAGGTGAGCCTCAACGCCGGTGAGCTCACCCAACAGCCGGCGCAACCACACAACCTGGCATGCTGCGGTGGCTGCTGCGACATGCTCTGCGTCGCACGTTGATCTTTTGCTTCCATGCGATCGATACCAATCCGAGGAAGACGAGCACGCCCGAGGTGCTCCGCCGCCCATCAACGTCGTCGGCCATGTCTGCATCACTCAACGCCACGAGTCCCGGCTCACCTTCCATGTCCTTGGGCAGTGCCTCGCTGAACATCGTCAGCTACAACCCGCCACGCTTGGGGAAGACGATGCCCGACGTAGTGCAACAATCGCTTGACCGCCATCCAATGATCCTCGTGCGGATCCTCCATGAATCGGCTCACGTATCCGACGACGAACACAATGTCCGGCCGCTTGTGCGTGAGCCAACGCAGCCCGCCGACGATACTTCAGTAGCGTGTCGCGTCCACCTTCTCCGCCATGCTCTGCTTGGAGAGCTTGATGCGCTCCTCCATCCGGGTGGCCACAGTCTTGTAGCCTACCATGCCCGCCCGCTCCAGCAGCTTCTGCGCATAGGCGCTACGCTGCCCAAGCTTGATGGTGTCTGCCCCCTACTTCACCTCGATGCCGAGGTAGTACGACTACACGCCCAGGTCGCTCATCCTGAACCTAGCGGACAACTCCTCCTTGAAGTCGGCGATGTCGCGCGCGCGTGCCCTAGTGACGATGAGGTCATCCACGTACACGCCGACGATGAGCTCCTCCTTCCCCTGTCGTCAGGTGTACAAGGCATGCTCCGTGGCTCACCGTGAACCCGAGCTCCGCCATGGTGGCATCTAGCTTGGCGTTCCACGCCTGTGGAGCCTGACGTAGCCCATAGAGCACCTTGCGGAGCCGGAGCACTTTGTGCTCTGCTCCCTTCACCGCGAACCGGAGCAGCAGCCGCACTGACTCCATGTGCGCCATCGAGGCAAAGACCTCAAAGTCAATGCCTCGCGTTGCACGAAGCCCCAAGCGACTATCCGTGCCTTGTCCTTCACCACGGCACCACGCTCGTCTTCATTACCTTGTAGACCCACTTGACTCTGATCGGCAGGCATCCTGTCCGCGGATCGACCAAGTCCCAGGTCTTGTTGGCCTCAATCAAGCGCATCTCCTCGAGCATGGCCCTCCTCCATTCCGCGTAGCGCTCCGCGGCCGCGAACATGGATGGCTCCTCCGCGCTCATGAGCAATAGCTCCGAGTCGTCGTCGAGTAGACGCGCCGCCAGCCCCGGCGTCTCTATGCCCCCAATGACGTTGTCCACCCGGCGGAAGCGCACCTCCTCGCTCTCGTGGAAGGCGTCCATGAACTCCGAGAGGTCGGATGGCGGCGACGCGAACTTGACTGTCGTCTTTGCTGGGGTCCCATGTTCCATACATGGGAGTGTGTCGCCGCCTGTCCTGGCGAGATAGAGGAGTGAGCAGGCGAGCCTACCGCGGCTGGACATGGTGGCTTCTCCGACTCTGCAGCCGCGGGCTCTCCAGCCCTGCTTCCCCTGCCACCAGCTCCTCCGTGGCCTCGCTGCCACCATGCATCACCAAGTGCTCCACGACAAAGGTGTCGCTGAAGCCGCTGCCGCCTTGTTTTTCCCCTGCTTTCGGCCTGTCCCATGTCCACTCCACGCAGCTGCCTCATCAAAGATGACATCCCGGGACACCACCACCTTGCCACCGGCCGGGTCATAGAGCCGATAGGCCTTGGACCCTTCCTCGTAGCTCCTGTCCTCCAGTTTGCCGAGACCCGGCTTGGTAGCCTTCTTGTGGCAAATGCAGCCGAACGTGCGCAGGAACGTGACAGTGGGCTTGCGCCCATGCCACGCTTCATACGACGTCATCCCCTTCAGGGCTTTGTTGGGCGCACAGTTCAGGATGCTCACCGCCTCGCCCCAGAATGCCGCCTTGCATTCCCTTCGCCTTCATCACCGAGTACGCCATCCCGATGATGGTCTGGTTCCAGCGATTCATGCCGTTCTGCTGTGGTGAGTAGGGTGTCGTGAGATGACGGCCGACCCCCTCGTACGCGCAATAGGTGGTGAAATCCACCGCCGTGAACTCGCCGTCACGGTCCGTTCGAAGCACCTTGAGCTTCTTCCCGGACTCCACCTCTGCGCGCTTGAAGCACTTGATGGCTTCTGCCGTGTCGCTCTTGCTCGTCAGGAGCTGCAGCCACATGTAGAGACTAGCAGGAGGAGGAGGACCTCCTCCCGTTGTGCATCGACGGAGTGATCGGCCCGTAGTGGTCCTCATGGACCAGCTCGAGTGGATCCACCGTGCGATACTTAGCCGCCTTGGGAAACGGCAACCTCATCTGCTTCCCGGCTTGTGATACTTAACACGCCAGCATGCTTGATCTGCGGCAGCCCGGTCACCATCTTCCCCAGACACAGAGCGTCGAAGCTTAGGTAGTCAAATTGGCCATGCCATAGCCATGGCTCCTCTGTGCACGCCGTTGCTAAGCACACCGGCTGCTCTGGCTTCAAATCCAACAGGTAGCACGTCGTCGCGGATCAAAACCTCCGCACCGCACTCGTCCAGCTGGCTGACGATGCTCGAGCGCAACTTTAGGATGTAGTAAACATTCGTCAGCACACGGTGCTCGCAGTTCCGGCACAGGAAGAGTACAGTGCCACTACCGGGGGAAGCGCGGTAACCTATGCTCATGGCGGAGTCAAGGTACCACTTCTGCTCCAGCTCGTCGCCGACCATGCCAAGATGGACCTGCGCAAGTAGCTTGTCAAGATCGATGACCTCTGGTGTAGTTCTCTGCTCCGCCTCCACCTACCCTGCTTTACCGTCTTGCAGCACGCAGTACTCATCCATCAACAGCGCATGCTCGTCATCGTCGTTCTCATCCCCAGCCAGGTGTGCCTCCTCCTTCTCTGCCTTCTCCTTGCACTCCCATGCCCAGTGCCCCACCGTCCTGCAGCGCCGACACGCGTTGGGGTCGGTGTACTTCTTCTTCTTCTTGTCTGTCGGCGCCTTGCCACGGCGCTTGTCGCCGTCGCCACCGTGGTCGCCTCCGCCGTGACTGGAGGAGCCTTTCCTGGACTTGCGCTTCTTCTTCATATGCGTCGTCCACTCCTCCTCAGTCATCATCAGCTGACCTTCGGCTTTTCCAGCAGCGCCGGCGTGCGGCCCTCCGTCGCAGGGAGCCGCCTAGCCATGTCCTCCAGCGAGAGTGTGGCCATGTCCATCTTGGTCTCGATTGAGAGAGCCAACTGGGCATACTTGGCCGACACGACGTGAAGCAACTTGGCCACGACGTCCTCCTCGTTCATCGGCTTACCGTACGCGGCCATCTGGCTGGCCAGCAACTGCAGCCACCACGCGAGTCCTCCACAGACTCGCCATGGCCGAACTTCATGTCATCAAACTCACAGTGTAGCTGTTGAGCCTTCGCCTTCTTTGCCCGCCCCAAGTCGGCGCGGAATGACGCCATCATGTCCCACGCCTCCTTGGCCGTGTTCTTCGCGTCGATCGCCTCATGGAACTCAGACGGAGTGGACGCCATGAGCGCCTCCATGGCCGCACCTCATCCTCTTCGGCGCCTCCAGTCTCGACGGCTGCCCACCACCTAAGCACATGGAGCTTCCACTTCATGTGGACAGCCCACTCACCATAGTTGGTGTGGGTGGGCATTGGCCAGGTGGCGCTGCCGAACTCCCACACCGTGCGCACCTCCAGCTGGGGTTGAGCGACCGGAGCAAGCTGCTTCTCCTTGCCGGCGGTCAAGCACAGCGATGAGTACGGCTCTGATACCATGTGTTGGCACTAGATCCCAAGTGCCAGGTGAGCAGAACCTGCTCTCCTTCCCTCTCTCCCTTGCTTCAAGGAAGAAGATGAGCTTGAGCTCTCTGCCCTCTCCGTCAAACAGCACACAGTTCAGCAGTGACTGAAGCCTGGACACAGAAAGATTGTGGTCCCTTTTCATTGCATTGCATTGCTTATATATACAAGCCCCACCTGCTACAAAGGTACAAGAGGCATGGTTGTGGACAACCCCTAATTATTCCTAGTACTAGGTCAGCCAGGACATGGGATGATGTACCTCTACAACTACCAACTATTGATTGACCTATTGCCATGCTTGAACAGTGCCAAGGTATGGGCAGCAGAGATTAGAGAGGGAGACGGCAGATTGTCTTATAGCGATTAAGGGTAATATACCTGCAATTTCTTTATTTCTCTTCTTATCTTGGCTCTGATTTAAATTTGGTAATTGTGGGCCTACAAAATTTTTCATTGACAACTTACAGTAACTTCTACATTCCTTTGGATCACTTGCTGCTTATCATACGAATAAAACACTATTAATTATCTCTGTTTCATAGTTTGTGAAATGTCTAGAATAAGATAATGATCATATGAATAAAATATCAACCATCCTTGTTTCACAATCTGTGAAACGTTTAGAATAAAATAATGATTGAACGAAAGGATGCTTTGTGCTTGGAATTTGAAAATATATGCTTGTTTCGTAGCATTAGTTAAACAATATTATGTCGTTGCAATGGAAGTATAAAACACAAAGCCACAGTAGGGAAGAATGAGAGTTTAATATTCTCAGGCACTCCCAACTCCGGTACCACAACCCTCTCCTTGCTTCTCCATAAATGCCCTGATCACCACATCAATATGTAGTTTATCGAGACTCTGCAAGCGAACTCCATTCTCCTCCTTCCAAAGCAACGCCAAGCCACTACCTCTAACATGGCTTCCAACTCCCAAGCCCCACTCCCAAAGCCAAGCAACCCGTAGGAGCCCATCCACTCTATCTGAGAAGAAACATGTCTTTGAAAGAAACACAAGAACGGGCCGATGTAGCTCACACAAGCTACGAAGATCATGAACTGCCTCGTGTTGCCCTAAACACCGATAGTTCAGGCATAGGGTTTTCATTGTGCCTGGTAGGGCTGTCACTCATAGCTGCCGCCGATCGTACATTTTGAGAATGAGGCCCCCTCTTCTGCTTCTTGATTGTTTCCTCCAAACTCCCTCCACTCCTCTCAGCGCATCATCAAGTTGGTTGACCACCGAATATACCCTCCTTGCCGAGAAATATAAATCTGATGTTTGTAGTACTTGGTTTGGCACTTTAGACTTCCTCTTCCTCAGCTGGCGCAACTTCTCTTTCGTTGCCATGTTAAGTTTCTCAGAAGCTGCTCCTTTCTCTTACCCTAGAGAGGTTCCTTCAAGGGCAATTGAACCTCCGGGTCCTCCCATTCCTTCCTTGAACTAGAAGAAGAATGACAAGACCCTCCGTCACACTTGTGTGAGCGTGAATTTCCTGATGTGCTGTGTTGAGCCCGAGGTGGCCATGATCCTAAGGATGAACCACTGTCTATTGACTTTGCCATCGCCTTGGCACTGGGCTTTAGGCGTTGCTGCCTCTCCTCTAGCGCTCTCAAGGGAATATCATAAGGCAGTTTCTCTATTCATTATGTGGAACCGGCTGCAAACACTCATTCTGCCTCAAACCATTTTAGATCTTCTGACTTGCTCATCCGAAGCATCACACCTCTCCGCTCACTGGAGGTTTATCAATCTCAGTTGCTACTCTTGCACGGAGAAAAGCTCCGCTAGTCTTACCATATGAGTCCACATCCATCTTGACCATATTGCCAATGAGACCCATGGCTCGACTCCCACATTGTTGGTTCATCCACACTCAACCTTTCATCATATTGTTGCACGATCACAACATATCTACCTACCATCCAGTCCACCTTACTCCCCAGTTCTGCAACAAACCCTATCGGCGGGACAGTCTACTACGACTCTGGAGCTAGAACGCCATGGTCGATGCTCATGCGGACCGACTACTATGAGAGGAGCCTGCTGATGAAGGTCAAGATGCAGGCGCAACAACTTTGGGACGTGATTCGGAAACGTCGAGGTCCACAACGATCGGTGAGCGCTAGAGGTTTTCTGCGCCGCCGTGCCTCTTGAGCCACAGACGCCCCTCACCAACAAGGCCATGACAAAGCAGGCGTCGGACTTCATTGCCATGGCACACATCGGCGACAACCACATCCATCGTGCGACGTTGCAATAGGACCGCCTAGAGTGGGAAGGCCTCGCCTTTAAGCCTAGTGAGCAAGTTGAGGACTTCACTCGTCGCTTGACATCACTGATGCTCGTGCGATGTAGAAGCTCCTACGCTAGATCCCTAACAAGTACTCCCGTATCATGTTGGCAATCGAGACACCTCTTGATAGGCGCTCTCCATCGAGGTCACCGCATGCTAGATCGCGAGGATGCATCCCACACCGAGTCGAGCATCGTTGGAGGGAAGTTGCTCTACAACGCTGAGCAGTGAAAGGCCTCCAAGAAGAATAAGGCTTGCGGCTCTGGTTTGCCTCGGTTGCGTCGTCGGTGTCCACATGGTGGCAAGAAAAAGGAAGACAAGGAACCCTAGGGGCAGGCCGGTGCTGATGGCGACGCTGCCGATGAGTGCATGGTGATCTGAATGATGTGCATGGTGATCTGAATGATGCTTGGCCAGGTTCCTCCATGGCACGACAGCAAGCCCACATCACGCATCCAGGAGACTTGCGCTGTTCCTGGTGTATGGGTGCGTCGAGCTGCAGCAAGAAACACGGGAGGAGAAAGATTCAAACTACCCTCTTCCACAGCGGTCGGTTCGGCTCTGCTCCACCACGATGAGCCGCGCGCCAACGCCTTAATCGACACCAATATCGGCGACGACAAGATCGACGGTTAGTACCTTGACACAGCTGGTAGGCGGCGCGAGTTCTTATCTTACTTGGAGTCCAACATGCGGGCTCTGACAGGTTCGGTTGTTGAGTTCAAGGGCGTTGGCTCAGTCATCTTCAAGGCCATGATCAACGAGCACCGGCTGCTCACGGTCACTTATGCATCCTACATCCCCATGCTTGAAGAGTCAATGAGGAGGCCGCCGCCATGGCCATAGCCGTCTGTGCCGACTACGGCTATGATGATTTCGTCTTGTATGAGTTCAAGGTCTAACGTCCGTATTGAATGGAGGATCCAAAACCACCTGGTTGTTCTCGTGCGGCGGCCAAAGCCAGCTGCGGACGTCACGAGGTGCAGTGGTGACATGACGAAGCACGCCAACAAGGTCAGGGGTGTCAAACGGAGAAGGTCTCGCCCAAGCAAGTGACGACAATGCCGCCTCGTGCGCATAGGGCAGGGTCGATGTGGACGACACTGCCGAGGGCGTTGACGAGGATAGCGCTGCCCACGAGCGCGCGCGATGCATGGGTCGGATGCCGCCACGACGGCGGTGGAGAGCAGGAGCCGCCCTTGTCATCATTATATAGCATAAAGCATAAAGCAAACTTGGAATACAAGAAGCTCTCTAGAGTATATATGGCATAATCCTAAGGCAGCTGGCCGCCCGGACGCGCAGACGGGCGCTGTGCCCGGCCGCTGTGGCCGCGCCTCATGCGCGCAGGCCGCCGCCGCCCCGACACGTGGACGGGCGCTAGTCGCCTCGACGTGTCGCTTCAAGGGCGATCCGACTCCGACGCGACAGCCTCTTCCACAGCAGCGGCCGCTGCTTCAACGACTACCACGAACGCATGTGGGCCACCCCGACACATCTAGGGCCGAGGTGGATCCAACCCCCGATGTGGCATCTTTTCATCTGCCGCTGTTGTCTTCGAGTGCCAATTCGCCTCAGCCGCGACCAGCTCGAGATATCCCGGTTTCCCAATCTGACGGGGGATAGTCGTCCGTCAATATCTCAGCAAGGAGAAAGCATCAATCCGGTCGATAGCGGCACCCAAAGGGCGGCGGAGGCCTGGAAGTCTTGTCGGAAGAGGATATCCTCGGTGGCATCGACAGAGGACTTGTCACAATCTTAATGGCAATAATTACCCTATGGGTGACGGAGGCCTTAAGATTAGGCTCAACGAAAGCAGTTTCCTGTCACACATGTTGTCACCTCACTTGAAGCGGATGAAGATGGCACCAATGGAGGTTCAGCGATGATGCACTAGGGGCAGCAGCGACTTGACGACTTCCACTCGCTAGTCTAGCCATTTCATGAGAGGATGTTGGGAAGCATGGATGTGCTGAGGTCATAGTTTTTCTCTTTTTGGTTATGTCCTCCTCTTTGATGAGGTGTGAGTCTAAGCGCTCTTGTATGATGCCAAGATACCTAGCTAACTTGAGTACTAAGGAACTGAAAATAGCATGATAATAAACACTAACGAGGTAATTAGCTATACGATAACTTGGCACTAGGCTTAACCCACATTTCTCCCCCTAAGCCTTGCTTGACTTGATGATCTTATTGAGTCCTATCCTCCCCCTTATCTCTTCAAATCCTCCCCCTCATCTCTTCAAATTTGCTGAGAGATTTGGTCAAGATATGAGCCAACTGATTAGTAGTGGGGATGAAATCAGCCTTGATGCTACCCTCCTCAAGACATCCTCTGATGAAGTGGTACTTGGTCTTGATGTCCTTGCTCCTATCATGGAATACATGGCCTTGATGCTACCCTCCTCAACCTTCAACTCTTCTTCCAAAGAGCTCTGTAAGGAGTCTTGACAGCCACAATGTCACAGCTTGACAGGACCACCACGCTTTGCTTGATGGACTGCCAACTGACCAGACAGTTGCCGAGGAAGAAGAGGCTTCCTGTTGTGCTCTTACGTGAGTTAATGTCGCCGTTAAGGTTTGAATCATGGTTACCAACAAAGCACACACTTGACTGGTTGCTGATGCTCCACTGTGGGCCGCTTCAGAACCGGCTCACAAAGCATGGCGACGGCCAAGTCTGAGCGGGTATGCACCAAATATTGCAGGCTGCCGACGAGCCGCCGGTATTGGGTTGGATCAACCTCCTTTGTCGTGCTTTGCTTGCATCCGGGTGAAGGCTAGGTTGCAGTTAGCCATGTCGTCGAGGTCCAAGATGCACTTGGCATAGTGGCTCTCACGAAGAGTGATGCCAATAGCATCCTTGCGGTGTAGGTATTGTTGTCGCTACTTGGAGTTCTAGGTCGTGAGCCAGGCAGATGGCCGCCCTTATCTCCCGTGGGTGGCGTAGGATCATCATCTCTCGAAGTGGGGTTGGAAGGCCGCTGATGAAGAGGTTGACCCGGTGAGGAGTTTTGTCAAGGCGACGCGGGAGGCGTAAGCTTAGGTAGTCGGTGATGTAGTCGATCAGCGATCCTCTGAACGGTGGTGGTGTCAAGCTGCTCTGAGTGCGTCGTTCTCCTCTAGGGCCGAACTTGCGAAGTCATCATTCCGCATGTGCTTCCCAAGTGGCGAATGGTGTTTCCTTCACTATTTCTACATACCACATGTGCGTTGTATCGGTAAGATGAAGAGCTACAAATCGAACCTGATCATCTGGTGGGGTGATCTACAACTGGAAGAGGAGTTTCGAGACCCATTCCATTGGGAGACCCATTCCATTGGATCAGTTGAGCCATCGAAAGTCAGCGTTGGGAGCCGAGCCACCGCGGTTGGTTGATATTGATGTGGTGACATCGGGGATGCCGGGGTAGGTGATCGTAGCTCTAGCAACTCGATGTCATGCGGTTGCTGTTGTCTGTCGCTTGGATTTTTTTCAATTTCCGGTAAAGTCGCTTTGGCAAGTTTGGTGATATCCAATTTGACAAGACTGGACAGATCTTAGGAGGTGCTCTGAGAACTTGCTGGAAAGATCACACTGTGCCAAATTAATTCCCCAGAAAGAAATTAGTGTTGCTTTTATTTCCTTTGTGCCGCGCCACCTGTGACGTACATCTTCAATGGTTAAAAAAGGTGTATACCTTACTATGGATCTTTCTAATATGCAGGAAACTCAGGTATAAGCTGTCTGATCCTAAATTGGACATAGTTGGAATCAATGAGGACGAGCAGGTGTCTGTCTTGGTATTCTGAAGCTACTAGAGTGTTAGTTTCAGGATTAATGTCAACCATCATAATTCGTTTATTTTACACGAAGCTATATTCATGGTTGTAGCTGTGCTGCACTTCATCTTGGGAATATAAACTTTTCCAAGGGAACTCGGTAATCAAGGATGATAAGTCCAGGTTCCACCTTAATACCGCAGCAGAACTTTTGAAGTGAGTGCATGTTTCTCCTTGATAGAATGCTTTATTTTCTTATCTGTTTAGTGTGACCAGAAAAATGCTAAGCACTAAAATTTCGTGCAGTGTGATTGCAAGAATTTGGAGAAGGCACTGATAACATGAGTTATAGTCATGCCTGAAGAAGTTAGCACTAGAACACTTGATCCTGCTTCTGCATTTGCTAGTAGAGATGCATTAACTAAAATAATATACTCCCGATTGTTCAATTGGTAATCAACCTTCCTCGGCTGTCTAGAAAACCACAGTTAGATTTCAGTGTTCATAGCCTGACATCTGTTATTAATGTGATCTTGTGCACAAGATTGTGGAAAACATTAATGCCTCAATTGGACAGGACCCAAACTCAAAACAATTAATTGGAGTGCTTGATATCTATGGTTTTGAGAGCTTCAAAGTTAACAGGTTAGTGTTTTGTAACTCTTCTAAACTAGATAAAACATCTCATAATAGAATGAACTAAACAGAACGGTTGAATTGAATCAATGAACAGTTTTGAACAGCTATGTATCAATTATACAAATGAAAAGATGCAACAACACTTTAACCAGGTATGCCATGACTTTACTCTTAATGACAAGTCATCACTTTATTCTTGAGATTTCCTACCTAAAGAATATATGTGGCATTTCATTTGTCATCTAGCATGTGTGGCATTTATACAAATGAAAAGATGTCATCACTTTATTCTTGAGATTTCCGACCTAAAGAATATATGTGGCATTTCATTTGTCATGTAGCATGTGTTCAAAATGGAACTAAAAGAGGAAGAGATAAACTGGAGTTACATCGAATTTGTTGATAATCAAGATGTGCTAGACTTGATAGAGAAGGTATACACTACATAATATGACATGGCACACTAAATGCAAGGTTGCCGGTTTGCCACAAAAAAATAAGGAAGAGCTAGATTGTCATAACATATCACCTTTTGGAAGAGTATAGATACTAAAAAATGCAAGACTCGGGGTCTACGCCTAAAACTCACTTCTTTAATGCTTTTATATTTCAAGGATTAGCTAGGGTTGGGTGAAACAAAATTTTAGGTATTTAGTAATGGAATTTCTAAGAGAGTGTTATTTCAAATTGTCTTTGAACTATGTATGGCACTAGTAACATTTATTCCCATGTTTTCGAAAGGTGGATTGATTGCACTTCTAGATTGTTGGAATCAAAGCAATTTGGACTACCACGGGTTTGGCTCTAGGCCATATGCTTACTTGGTTTACAAGTTGCTCTCTAGATCATATTCCCTAGGATATTACATTGAGGCTTCTTGACAACCAAGGAAGCTAGCTAAGCATGATAATTAAGCAAGTAAAGGTACTTTGCATAAAGTAAAGCTAATGGTAACTTAAACTACTTGATAACTGGTAGGCATATCCCACATTTCTCCCCTAAGCCTAGTTGTTGCTTCACTTGAGGATCTTCTTGAGCCTTATCCTTTCCCTCATCTCCTCAAATTTTGCCTTGCCGAGGGATTTGGTCAGGATGTCAGATGCAGTGGGGATGAACTCAGTCTTGATGCTTCCTTCTTCAGCACAATCTATGATGAAGTGGTACTTAGTCTTGAAGTGCTTACTCCTGTAATGCAAGATAGGGTTCTTGGCAAGGGCAAGAGCTGATTTGTTGTCCACTCTCAGCTCCACCACTTGATAGTGCAGTAACCCTCTGCTTGATAGATTGCCATTGCCAGATGATTAGACAGTTGTCAAGGAAAAAAGAGATATCCTGTAGTGCTCTTGCTTGAATCAGCATCGACGGAAAGGTTTGAATCGCTGTAGCCAATAAAGCGAACTCTTATAGGAGCCTTGGTGTAGAAGAGACTGTAGTCGAGTGTGCCTCCCACATACCAGCGACGAAGCCAGCGGTAGGGCTACTCGGGCTTCAGCCCTACCTACCGATCTAGGGTATGTGGAACGCACCTAAGCCTCACCTTAAATCTGTATGCCTATTTTATAGAGATAAGGAAAGATTTATTAGAGATGGTTGTGATATTTCTTTTGATGATACGACAATGGTTGAATCGTGAAGAATAGTTGCAATTACAAAAAAAATTCTTAGCCCTTCCTATTCTTAGCTGCCCAAATCGTCTTCATTCCGTAATGCGTAGCCCACCTCCTTCAGAGTTATTAGGTATGCCGAAGATTTTTTTTAGGGGAGTATGCCGAGGATTTTGATATTGGTTAACTTGTTGTTTTGCCAAATCATCTTAGACAATTTGTCAACCGTGCTAGAACTTCAGACTTTTGTCCAGCCCGACCTAAAAATTTTTCTGGCTTCGTCGCTGCCACATACCTAAGGATGCGCTTCACTGCTTGCAAGATGTTCAACAGTTGGGCGCCCTAGGAACCGACTGACAAAGCCCACAACGAAGGTGAGATCAGGGCGAGTGTGGACCAAGTAGTGCAAGCTTCCCATGCGCCACCGGTACTGGGTTGGATCCACCTCCTTGGCTGTACTCTGCTTGCTCAGTCACAGGCGCTCCTCCATTGGGGTGAAGGCTGGATTGTAGTCAGCCATTCTCCCAAGCTCCAGGATGCGCTTAGCGTAGTGACTTTGTCGGAGTGTGATGCCACTGTCGCTCTAATGGACTTCGACGCCGAGGTAGAAGGACTGAGGCCCCAAGTCACTCATATCGAAGGTGGACTTCGTCTTGGTCTTGAACGCCTCCACTTCCTGCTCATTCGCCCCGGTCATGATCAAGTCATCAACGTAGACTTCGACGATTAGCACAGAGCCGCCACAACCATGCCGGTACATCGCTGCCTCATGGTTGCTCTGCTTGAAGCCCATCTTCTCCAGCGTCGCATCCAACTTGGCCTTCCACGCCCGAGGCGCCTGCCGCAAGCCATAGAGCGCCTTGCGAGGCGATAGACCTTGTTGTCTTCTCCGGCGACGGCGAACCCAGGCGGTTGATGGACGTATACCTCCTCTTTGAGCTCGCCATTGAAGAATGTGGACTTGACGTCCATGTGATGGACGTGCCAGCCCTCTTGAGCGGCTAGTGCGAGCAAGTCGCGGACGGACTCCATCCTGGCCACCGGTGCGAACGCGTCTTCGTAGTCAATGCCTTCTTGCTGGACGAAATCGCGTGCAACGAGCCTTGCCTTGTTGATGGTGCCATGCTCATCCTCCTTGAGCCTGAAGACCCATTTGAGGGTGATTGGATGATGGCCGGACCGGGGACGCACCAGCTCCCATGTGCCGTTCCACTACACGGACCACATCTCCTTCATCGCTGCGCGCAAGGCGGGTGATCCTTTGCCTCAGCATAGGAAGCCGGGTCGCTGGAGTGCGTGAGGTGCAGCTTGGCGAAGAGGCGTGGCACGGGCGGCAGAGTGGGCTGCTCCCCAGGTTAAGAAAGATTCAAATATTGTTTCGCTTTCTGTAACTCAGAATGATGTGATAACTAAATTTCTGTGGAAAACTGGAATTTGAATCTAAATCAAAGTATGGTTTCAGACAATTTCTTTGCTGCTTCCGCCATGAAGTTACAACTGTCCTATTCGAGTATTCGTTGCTTCTCATCCTTATCACCATGTTATAGTTCATTTTTTTGAACTGCAGGATTGTGGTTGTAGTTGTTCTTGCATACACTACAGTGAACATCACTGGATAAGAGGACATAAATTATGTGTCATTAATTCACTATGTTATATTTTCCTTTGATACAGAACGGCTCTGGGTCCTTGATTCTGTTCCTGGACAAATAGAAACAGACAACAGTGATGGTGAAGTCGAACGGGTTTTGCAAACACTAGCAAGTCTTCCTTCTTCACTTCCATCACGCAAGTACTATGTCACCCCCTTCCCTAGCTGATGTTTAGTCATCGTTGCTACCTTTGTATTTATATATAGTTACATGGGTATGTAGACTAACACTTTGACAAACTAACAGCACCAACATAGAGATAATAATGATACATTGATGAAGAATAAATTGTGAAAGTGGTGTTGTGATTCCATAACTATACTCTTGTCAACCATAGGCTATAACCACAGAACTGTTTATAAAGAAGGTATGGGTGGATGCAAAATTTGGGTAGAACATTTTAGCAACAGTTCCGATAACATAGCAGATTTAGAAAGTATGTGTGTAGGAAAATTTTGTTTCTTAATTTTAATGAGTGATGATCGTTTCATAGATTCTAAGATATACAGTCTAGAAGAGTTGTAGTCCACTGAAAACTTGAAATATGCTCTTGTGATGCCTGAAGCCTGAAGGTCAATGATTTTCTTTTCAATATAGATTCAATCTGGCAAGCAACTATTAATGTTCATGAATAGGAAATATTTTGGACCTTTCTGAATGTTTAGCATGAGCAGTGTCTGGAACTGCACGTGTTAAATGGTTTACATGTGTTCATATCCTTAATGCTGATTTTAGTTGTTGCGTGCCACCACGTGGGTTGTCAACCACGTAGGGCCACATCTCTCTTTCAATCCTAAAGTTTGTATGTGTGTTGATGATTGTGTTATCTATATCTTCCCTTTATCTAACCTACATACGGTGAGAACAGTATACAGATCTCCAGCCTCCGGTACTGGGCATCCATAGTGGATTTTTTTTTTCTTGAATACGCAAAAGATTTGTGTATCATTGCACTAAGAAGAGTTCAGACGAACATACGCGCATCGAGCGCCGAAGGAGGTCAACATGCATAGCCGTAGCTGGGTTATCCTAGCAAAGTGCGAGCATGAGAAGGACCAGCACGATAATGTTGAAACACCTGAAATAAAATGCAGAGAGCTCCCAGCAACACCAGCATTGCTGCTCTGGAGAGCCGTTTCTTTCCATCCACGAGAATTAGGGATCTTCTCCTGTGATACATTTTTCTGCTTCTAAACTTTTTGCTAAACATAACATATCTTATCTTATGACTCTGAATTGAATGGATGCAGATATTGACCCATTCCAAGCAGAGAGGCCTGCCATTTTTAGTTTCAAAATGGTTGCAGATGCTACAGCTAATTTGGATGAGAAAAGAATGATCTGTGAGGGAGGATATGGCAGTGTTCACCTTGCTTTCATAGGAGCACATGTAAGATATCTCTATATTGTCTCATGTAGAATCATGAAAAGATCCTTATGTGTTACTTTGCTCACAGGAAATTGCAATTAAGAAGATGAAAGCAAGCAAATCGAAGGAATTCTTTGCTGAGTTGAAAGCTCTGTGCAAAGTAAGATTTGTAGGAAGTTTGCTACAGTACACCCAAATGACTATGAGCCATCTATTTATTTTGATCCGACAGTCACGATCACTTCTTACCTCCTAGGAGGTAATAAATGAAATAATTTTATTTATTTTATAAAATATAGGATGAAAAGGAAAGTTTAGATATAAAATATTTTTTCTAGATTTGATTGATGCATGGCTGATCACACTTGTATATTAAATCCTTTACACCATATAATTCTATAGCTTAATTTTGCATGTGGTAGAATTCGAATGTGTACGATATGTAACGTGTGTTCGTGTACTGGTCTGCGTGTATGGACGTGACTGTCAGGTTTCATGCACAAACCAAGTGAACTCAAAAGCTTAAGCGATTGGGAAGAGGTGGGCAATCCACTAATACTGATATGTAGCGTGTGTTCGTGTACTGGTCTGCGTTAATGGACGTGACTGTTAGGTTTTATGCACCAACCAAGTGAACCCAAAAACTTAAGTGATTGGGAAGAGGTGGGCAATCCACTAATACTCCACGACACCTCCAAGTTAACCCAAAAATCTCATAGGTCAATAATTGGGACCCTACTAAAGCTAAAAATGTATTTCTAGTAGGTAATTAGAAATGATTTGCTAAATGAACGCTTTACTAGACCTTGTTTGACTCGGCGACACTAACCCAAGCGTCACCGCCACCATCGCCCCTCGTCGTCTGCCAATGCTGGTTTCCCTCCCTTCCCCTACCTCAACTCTCTGATGTTGAAGGGAGTGGGGATCAATTGTTTCTAATAAGTTTTTTAGTAGATCGAGTCATTAGGATTATTGTCTTTCCATGCCAAATTTCTTGGTAGTGGAGTTTTATCTTCTCATTCTCCTCTTAGGCGACGGTAAAGGGGAAGGATGAAATCGTCTTCACCATGGCGACTCCGTTGAAGATGAGGTTTGGCGTCAGCATCTTCATCGACATAACAATATGGATACTTTTATTTCCAAACCATGACATTAAGGCGGAGATGATGTCGTCGTCATGGAATAATTTTTCTGGTCTCTTCTCCGTTTTGTTGTGAGTAGATCTAGCCATGATGAACGATTAGGTAGAATAATTTTCAGATCATTCCGCCTACAGAAATGTTGGCCGTTGTTTATTGGGCATTTGTTCTCAGGCCATTTGCCGAGTGTTTGTCTGCGTGGTCATCCACACTGCAAAGCATCGGTTAGATTTTGAGTTATGCTATTCACAATTGAGTACTATTTTGTAATCCAAAGTGCTTGTAGCGTATTGATGTACATACCTAGCTATCATATTTCTCTTTCGTCGCTAAAAAAGGACATATACATGTAAATATTATTGTATTTGTGTTAAATGGACCAAAATGAGCGCCTCCAAGGGGCCCTGGCCATGCGGGTCTATATGCTACATGTGGACGATAGGCATGAGCTAATCAATTATATGTTCAGATAGTGACACAAAGAGCGTTCCTCATCAAGAAACGGTTCTAATGATCACAATGGGTGTGGCGATTATCATCATGAATGTGTGGGGTGACGATTTGTAATCTAGTCAGACCGCCGCCATAAAGCAGTGAAAGTGGCCTCAAAGCGTGGTAATTAGCATGCCCAATACAATTACAGCTGTAACACAATCACAGTTAAAAACTCAACTTGGTGCCGTTAGTTCCTGATGAGACAACACATATTATTCATTAAAACATGCATCACAACACAGTATATTTATGAAAGGATAGGATACATCATTGCAAACATATATATATACAGGTATTACTCCCATGCATGCGGCCCTTTATTAGGTGCTCAGATGCTTTTATTTGTACAAAATACTACATCTGTAAAAGGACATGGAGAAGTCCAACAAAAATATGGAAGGGGATAGAGTATGTACTAATTTATTTAGTTTCACATGATTTTTTTTTTAGATCCATATGAAATTAAGTTTAAACAAAATCTTATGCAAAGAGGATAAAAGATAAACCAGAATATGAACACTATTGAATTGTAGACTTATATGAACAATTGAAGCCCGCGACAAATCTTAGCTTGTTTATATTCTTTTTTCTGTTTGCACAAGTTTTTGTCTAAGCTAAAATTTTGCATGAAGCTAGACTAGTGCATGCTCTATGTCCTCCATCCATATTTTAGATTTACTTTTGTGCTTGTATTGTGTATACCGGAGCATGCAGGGAATACCTGATGTATATTAGTTGTAGCATTTTCAGGAGAAGTCTATTTTCTCGGTGTATCAGCATGGTTCCATGTAGTATGTGCAAAGCAAGTGTGTGCCCTTCCACCAGCGATATCTTCTTCACGTATGTGGTTGGCAATTTCTTTCAGGTCCTTATCTGTGAACCTCACCTTCAGTGAATCAATGTTCGCATCCAGATTTTTTATCTTCGTTGTCCCTGCTTAATTTTGTAGAATAGTTTTCAGTAAATAATTATTGTTTCTTTACACGTTCGGGCGTATAATTAAGCATTGAGCTTGTCTGCTCCGTGCGACGTATCAAGATGATGGGCATTAAACACACTGCATGTTACAGTATATCAATAATTTTGGAATGGGCTTTTGAAGATGACCTGGTATAGGAACCACATCATCCCCTTGACGCAGAACCCATGCTAAAGCCAGCTGAGCGCAGCTGCACTGGTGTTTGTTGGCAAGGCTTTCCATCGCCAGATATATTTTCTTGTTCTTCTCCAAATTTTCTGCTACAAACCTTGGATACCCAAGCTGAGAAAGCCAAAGCTGAAGAGCCTCAGTACACTAATAAAGAATAATGAGGCAAACAAAAAGAAGGAACTCGTTTGAAATAAGATAAAAATAACGTTGTCGGTCCATTCCTTACCAGATTAGACACAGCAGGCACTTGTTCTGTGGCACCTCTTCCGCCGAAAAACCCACGGCCAATAGGGCTGTAGGAAACAATTCCAATGCCCAGTTCTCTGGACGAAGCCCACACGGTAGATCGAAGAAACAAATCTCATTGTTGCATGATTGATAGAGTTGTTAATCAATATAAACCAGGTGTTTAATTTGTGATGAACTCGAGCGATCACCTGCATAGTGGCACTATCTCAGGCTCGATATCACGAGACCAGAGAGACCATTCCATCTGCACCGCGGAGATTGGGTGCACGGCGTGCGCGCGCCGTATCGTGTCGGGGCTCGCCTCCGACAGCCCGATGTACCTGACCTTCCCCTCTCCTCTACCAGCTTCTTGAGCTCACCAATCTGCATCAATAATCAGGCATGCATTCAGGCAACAACACATGCATGAGACACCGTGATAAAAGGCTGCAACTGCAAGCTACTAGCTGAATCAAGAACAAGAAGGCTGGTGTACCATACCGTGTCTTCGATGGGCACGGTGGTGTCCACGCGGTGTTGGTAGTAGAGGTCGATGTAATCCAGACCGAGACGTTGCAGGCTGGCCTCGCAGCAGGCACGCACGTACTCCGGCCGGCCGCAGACACCCCACGAGCCACTGCCATCATGCTCCCGCCGCATCCCAAACTTGGTGGCCACCTGCACCTGCTCTCGCGGCAGCAGCTTCAGCGTCTGCATCCAAACGTATAGCAGGCAATATATGGCTTCCTCGTGTCAACAACTCCACACCAACACAATGACCAAGAAACCAAGGGGAGAAAAAGGAGAAACACGAGACCTTGCCCAGGAGTATCTCGTTGGCAAGGGGCCCGTAGTAGTCGGAGGTGTCAAAGAAGGTGACGCCTCGGCGGAAGGCATGCACGATTACAGCGGCGCCAGCCTCGTCGTCCAGTGGCAGGTTGTAGGCGCCCGTCAGCCCCAAGCATCCGAGGCCTAGCTTCGGCACCTGCATTGAATAAACAAGCTAGTCATCATGCACTGCGCCTGCTACTGATAGGATGGATGGAACGAAGTACAGGAGGTGCAGATCGAGGATATATTATACGATGGATGAGTTAATTACCTCTAATCCTTGGGTGCCCAGCTTGACGCGAGGAACAACCTGAGGAGCTTGTTGGTCCATGGCCTAGCTAGCTAGATGCTGCCGGCCGTGGAGAAGAAATGTGTTGCTAGGAGCAATGGACACCCGGTTCACAGTTTGTCTGTTGCCTTGAGTGGCTGCGATATCATCCATCATCTCGCTAATTAGGTACACAAAGCTACTACTGCGAACGTAACGTCCATCAGTCTAGTGGGCTTTCAGCATCGTTTGAAATTTCAACTATCCATTTCTGTGTCAGATATGTGTGGCTCATATTATAGCACCGGAGATGGCGGAGAGTGGAGACATATGCTAGTTGTAGTATATATGGTGATGTGAATCTCAATATTAGTGTCATTTCTTTCATCTTCAGAAGATATAAATATATAATATCTTTGTGCGGCTTAATTTGCCCGCTCTTGGGAAGGATCAGGTTTTGAATTTGATGGGTTCCTGCAACTCCAACACTTTGCTAGAAGCACTTGACATATTAGAATTTTTGTCAAAACCACAAAAAACTCCAACAAATTGGCAAAACTACTTGGCATTTTTGTGAGCTTGGCAAAATTGTCCCTTCACTTGGCAAATATGCCAAGTTCTCTATCATTTGGAATCACGTGTATCTCAATTTGCCAACTAGTTTTGCCAACTTGTTGGAGTCTCAGTTTTATGATCTTTGCAAAAATCCAAGGATGACAAGTTCTTTTGCCAAGCCCAAATAGCAAACTGTTGGAGAAGACCTCTTTTTTTTTCACTTGGAATTTGGTTTTGAGACTTGACAAAATTATAGATTCGCCAAGTGAGTTTTAGAAAATTGTTGGAGTTGTAATATTGTCATTTCAATGGGCTGCAATGTTCTCCATGGCTCTTTTCGATGAAGTGGTCATGGCTTCTTATCTTACTACTAATTGGAGGCCTCAACTGAGCCTTCATATTAATTCTCATAAGACGTATTAAAAGAAAAAGATAAATATTGGAGATTCCCACATTAGTCAAAAACATCCAACAATCAAATCTATAGTCTCGGACAATCAATAACAAGTAGATTTAATCTGTTTTCTTTAAAATTACTCACATTCGTGCATGTTTTGGATGAACTAAGACTAATGATAAACCAACTAGTAAAATTGCCACTCCTAATAGTTAAGTTTTATGAACTAGTGAATTAACAACTAGTTGAGTCTTAAATTAGTTGTTAATTCATTCATTAATTCACCTGTTTAGATTCTCATGACCTAAACATTGGTCAACTAGTCGTTAGTTCATGGGATCCAAAACAAAAAAGAAATAAATCCATTATTTTTATATCGTGTACAACAAGAAAGAAGAAACAGGTTGATAGGAAGGAATTGTCGCGGGGGTAGCGAGTTTTTCGAACTGAGGAGAAAAATAGCGCACCGCCTCAAGATGGCTCCGCGCGGCACCGACCGCCGCCGGGCAGATAACTTGTGGTCGCCGGGCCAAGTTGGCATGGAAGAAGCCAATACAGCGCAGACAACTACATCTCACACCCGCGCCCTTGCTCGGATCGATGGTAATACTAGTTGTGTGCCATCTGCCGGAGAAGTCTGGCCTCCAACACTCATTCAAAGGTCAAACTTGTGGCACGGATGCACCAGGAGCAGCACGTGTGATCTACTATATGTTGGTGGAGGAGCAGCAAAGTGGAGGGTGTTGGTGGAGGAGCAGCAAAGTGGAGGGGACGTCTACGAGTCAGCCACCAGGCACCATCTACCATGCACTTGACGGCCGAAGCGAACGAGTTGCATGGTCGGCTGGCATTCGTGCTAGCTGTTGACGGTTGTTAATGATCAATTTTATATGTCAATCAGAGAGAGAAAGAGGGGTATAATCTGTTCACCACCATAGACTTAGGGTTTAAACTGACAGATTCTACAAGTTTTGGTGAATATGTGTTTTCGCGGGGATTATCGGGAAAACATCCAAGAAGGCCCACATGTCATGATTACATAGAGAGAAAGACCGAACGGGTAAAATTGTATATTCTAGAAGACTCCGAAGGCAAACCACAGAGCGGGGACCCACGGCATAGGGTGGTGAGTCGGCCGACTCCCCCTTGGGGCGGCCGGCCCGGCCACCTCCACCAATCGGGTGGAGGCTCGCGGATCTGCCTCCACCGACCTTGAGGAGCAATAATTATCGTCCGTTTAGGTCGGTTTGATCCGATGGTTTGTGGTGCATCCTAGGGGGCTATATATTGAGCCCCTGGCCCCTGGCTGAAACCCTAATTCATTCTAGAATTCATTATTCAGAGGTAGCCATCAGCAAAGCCAGGGTTTAGAGAGAGATCTCCACCAGAGAATTAGAATAGCTACTCTAGATCTTCAAGTTCTACATAGGTTTAGACTAGATAGAGGAAGAATCGGGCGCCTGTGCTCGGAATTCCGGATCTTCATCATCAGAATTTGGTATTATCTTGCATCTATTCTTGTGACTTTATTCTAAATATCATTATGTTTCTATTTATTATGTTCCTAGTTTATTCTAGTTCTACATTTGATATGGTTATGATTGGTAATAAGTTTATGTATATGTTTGCAAAGCGCTTAGCTCTCTTCTAGGGGGGTTAGGTGGTAGATTTCATGTAAGCATGGTGCTTAGATGCCGTTTACTGCAAATGCACCCTATTGGCCGGGTCGTGTGGTAGATCGCGGAAGTGACAGTTCCGTTGAGTCCTCTACGTATTCCATCCCCGTTGGTAGGTCTAGCGGAACCAAAGTTGTGTAGTAAGTCTGCTATGTCTTGGCTTGTTATAGCAATGATCCTTATACATAGATGAAGAGTCTTTTGTCTTGTATATGATAGTGTAGAGTTGGAGTAGATGAATGACTTAGTAGATTAGAATCTACATAGGATTTATGTTTCTTGCACTAATCGAGATGTCAACCTACTTTTTGTGAGTAGTCTATATCTAATCTCTGTGTGATTTATACCACGAGCTTATTACTTTATATTCCCTTATTTATCATGGTTTACCCCTGCCAAAGTATGTATTTGTGTAATCAATCACTCATAGGTAGTCGTGTTTAGCAAGTTCATCTCATTGTTTAAGTCCGTAGTTCTTTCCTTTGAGCTAAATATAAATAACGATACTGGAATACTTCTGGTAAAATGCTACGATGGTGTATTATACGTTCGCTGCGGATCCCATATTTTTCTTGATTAGAGGAGCAGTTTCTATACCAACACTTGGCGCCATGCTAGGGATGACAACTTAGCGTGAGTGGTGTTAGAGGTGTCAACAAGCATTTTGGCGCCGTTCGGGACGGAATAAACTTTTAGAGAAAAATTGCTTAGCGAGATACTTAGAAAATGAGTGATTGTCACTAGTCACCTCTACTTTGGCGGGTTCACCCCTTGTTGTTTTTCTTTGTCTATATTTTATACGGGGTATTAGCGGGATTGAATCGATTCATTCAAAACTCTCGATCATCGAGTCGGTTCAATCAAGAAGGAAGCTCGTCACCAATCAAGATGGTGAGAAGACCTTCTTGGAGTTCTCTGCTCCAACAATAGAGAACATCCGCACCTTGGTCCAGCAATACACAATAATATGGAGTTTGAGCTCAAGCCAAGTCTCATCAACATGGTGCAAGCTATCCAATTCGGTGGAAAGGTACATGAAGATGCAAGTACACATCTACGAGGACTTCATGGAGATTGGAAACACCATCGCCATAGATGGAGTTAAAGAAGACCTCATACTTCTTCGTCTCTTTCCATTCTCACTAGTGGGAAGAGCGAAGTAGTGGTTCTATGCAAATAAAGAAGATATCAATACATGGGCAAAGTGTTCCAAAGCCTTTCTAGCAAAATTCTTCCCGATAGGCAAAACAAATGCCTTAAGAGGAAAGATTACCAACTTCCAACAACAGAAGACGGAGACCATGTCGGAAGCATGGGAGCGTTTGCAAGGATATATCCAAGATTGTCCCCATCATGGAATGGAAGAATGGTTACTCATGCAAGGTTTCTATCACGGATTAACTCCGAAGACGCGTGAGCACCTAGATGCAAGCTTTGAAGGATCATTCTTATCACTCACTCTTGGGAGAGCTAAAAGACTTATGGAGAAGATAGCGAGATAATCAAAGCTGGTCCCAAGACAACATTCAAGATTGTCACCAAAGTGAAGAAGCAATAGAAGAAGTAAATGCATTATCAACCAAGATGGATACCTTACTCCATTGGCTTGACCGAGAGGGCCAAGTACAAGGAAGATCAAAGAGCAATTGAAGCAACATATAAGCAGAATTCAAGTCCCATCGTGAGAAAGGTTCCACATTGGGTGCAACCACCCATTAATCAAGGTACTCAGTCAGGTAATTATGCAAAGCAACCTACTTTAAGAGAGTTGGTTCTACAACAGTCCAAGATCAACATATCTATGGAGGATAGGCTTGCTGCTAATAACAAAATCTTGGAAAATTTAAGCATTAAAATGGATAGTTTCTCCTCTGCCATTAATGATCAATTAGAGTTCAATAAAAAGATAGAAGAAAGGTTAGCAAAATTGGCCATTGCTTTGCACTGTTGCCACTAACCACGAGCGAGGTGAGATCTATTACTACAAGAAGAGGGAGTTCCACGAGAGATCCTCCTATCCAAAAGGAGCAAAAAGGCCAACCACGCTACCACCGGTGGCGAGAAGAAGAAGACTTCCAACGAGCTAGAAGTATTACCACAAGAATCGTACGAAGCGAGTACAAGATCGGGAAGCAAGACAACAATTTCGAGATACAAACTACCTACCATTCCCTAGGAGGAAGAGAGGACCACAAGACGGATGAGCGGTTTGGTAAGTTTGTGGAGGTAATTCGAAAGTTATATGTCAATATACCTCTGTGGATGCCATACGGGTCCCCACTTATGCCAAGTACATAAGAGATATTCTTAACAAGAAGAGACCACTGCCATCCAATGAAGTGATCAAGCTAACCGAAGAATGTAGTGCGGCCATCCTCAACCAACTACCAGAAAAGAAGAAAGATCCAGGATGTCCCACTATTCCATTGCACAATTGGAGATCAATATTTCAATAATGCACTCTGTGATCTTGGAGCAAGTGTCGGTGTGATGCCCCTTGACGAGTCTACTACAAGCTCAACCACATTGCACTTGAGCCAACATCAATGTGTCTACAACTAGCCGACCAATCGGTTCCGTTATCCGTTGGGCATTGCTTTGAAAACATCCCGATCAAGATAAGAGAGTTCTTCGTGCCGGTAGACTTTGTAGTCTTGGATATGCATCAGAGACTCAAAGGTGTCACTTATACTTGGAAGACCCTTCTTAAGCACCGCCAATGCACACATTGATGTCGGGAAGGGAGAAATCAAGTTCACTATAAATGGGCAAGAAGAGCAATTCGCATTCAAGTCGAAACAAGAGCTCAACAAATCCGCGAAGATAGTAGAAGAAGATCAGACAGTACAACCACCAGAGACAGAGGATGCATCTCTGGGATCATCAGCGGAATAAATATTTTGGAAGGTCCAATTCGGAGGACTTTAAAAATCCGAATCCTCGCCGGAAGGTAACTCGGTATTTATCCGCGTTTTAAATTGCATCTCTTATAATTTTCTTAGGCATATTTATTTCCAGCATTGCATTATAAAAATTTCTCAGCCCCACATAAATAATTTTACGGTGACAACCCGTCAAAAAAATTTTTATCGTGGTGGCACAAAAATTTATCATTTTATGCATTTAAATTAGTTTACCTTCATTTAAATTTCTGCATTGTTTATAATTTTTATCATGGCATTTAGTGCTTGGTGGGTCCCTCACCATGGGTCCCACATGTCATAGACTACACCTCACATACATCAAATCACATAATTTCATCCACTTCCACTCACCTCCACTATCCTCTCTTTTCCACCGCCAAAACCACTCAACCGACCAAAATTTCTGGATTGACAAAAGATCACGCAATAGCATGTGAAGTGGCAGCCATGTTGGCCACCTTGGGTGGGCGGCCGACCCCACCATTGGGTCGGCCGACTCTCCCCCTCCTCCTCTATAAATAGGCCTCCTCCCATGGCTTCCTTGCACCACCCACATTCCAGAATTTTAGCCAAACCTTACGCTCTCGACTTCGTGTTTCTGGAGAAAGTTAGAGAGAAGAGGAGAAGAGTAGGAAGAGAGAAGAAGTGAGAGAGTAAGCAAGAGTTTAGTAGCAAGTGAAGGGAAGGGATAGTGCTGAGTAGATGATCACAAAATTAGTGGAGATGCTGTCCAAATAGGATAAAAAAATCTAAAATCAAGGGGAGGTTGTCAAAATCAAGACTGAAGTTTAGAACTTTTTGTCATGAAGAACGACTAACCCCTGGACCGACTACGGGACGGCTAACCACTAACCTTGTGCTAATCCTTCTCTCCACTAGTGTTTGTTTTTGTTTGTTTTGAGATACTTGCGGGATGAAGGGCGTTTGCGGGGATCTCGGGAACCTTCGGGAAAATCGGGACAAGAAGTACATCCGCTTGAGAACTCGGTGGCTGGTTCCGACATGAGTGTCGACCCACCACCGAAGCACCGAAGTACCTCCGGAAGCACTGCGGCGGCAGCACCGCACCACCACCGGCATCTCGAGAGAGTTCTCATGAGAACATCCGACCTCGCCCTGAGAACCGCCCAGGAAAAGGATGTATACAAGAAGCTCAAGAACAAGCGTTTCATCCACACTCCAGTCATCGATCCGACACTTTTGCTAGAGACAGGTATGGCTCAAGAATTCGATACAATTTTTCCACTAGTTGGTTGGACTTCCTTTGCAAACCTCACTGAGAAAGGGATTAGGCTCTTAACCATAGAATTCCTTAGCACCCTTCGATACACGGACAATGGAGTTTATTTTAGAATGTTTGCTCTGGAATATTTGTTTCTTGGAGAAACCTTAGTGACCTCCTAGGTTTGCCTCAAGATGCCCTCATAGATTTAAATGCAGCACTAGGTGATTTTGATGCACATAGGTTTTGGAGCAGCATTTCTAGAGCACCATACCACTTAGCGCACCGCACCTTGATCATAGAGCATCCTACGCTTAGATTTTTGCACCGTTGGATAGGAGCCACCTTTTTCCCACGTTATGACGAGAGCAAGATCGAGTAGCCGACTTGCGGTTCTTTGTACGCTGTGTTTGTCAAGAAACGAAAGTGTCTCTGTCCATCTCCTAGTGAATCATTGGATGAGTGTCCCCGGTTACAAAGTAGGAAGTGTGGCCATTTGCTCGCTTATCACTCGCATTGCCACAAGCTTGAAGTTATTAGAGGGAGCTACTTTTGAGTACATTGAACATCATAGAGAATTTTATGACCTCTACACTTTTGGCCAAGGTCACTTCTTGAAGAAAGTAAATAATGTTTATTATGCAAAATATGGTGAAGGCTGCGATCCGGTTACCTAACCGGAAGCTGGCTTTGTATTATGTGCAAAACTATCATGTTGAGTTGCGAGCGAGAACCGGTGAATGAGAGAGCACCTCGAAGAGTTCGCTCGGAGAGGGTGACGGGGAAATCGTGAACCGGTTTGGCGTGGTGCCGAAACCGCCGAGAAGAACCGGCACATGCCGGTTTCAATGAGTGGAATGTACCTCGGCACCACTCACTAAACTCATGGGTGTACCCACCACAAAGCCAACCACATCAACCATTCTATGGTTACTACCCACCATACAACACCCCGGGAACATCGAGCCGGGACCATCGAGCCGGGACCCTCACGGCCACCAAGATACTCTTATGACCCCTTTGGTACCCTTTGATGAAGAAGAAGAACCCCACCAAGACTTTGAGCCACGTCGCCACTCCGATGCCACCGGTTTCATTTTCACCCAGCGAGCACTATGATGAACAAGTAGCCTTCCGGCACAACACCCTTTGCCACTCGAATCGCCATGATCGAGGTGGAATGACCGGCTCCGGTGGAACGAGAACACCACCCGGACACTAGGCACCATTCAAGAGAACCGGGAAGAAGCTGCCTCCATGTTGCATGGCTTGGTGGACTGTTGCACATCCATTATCCACCACCACCGCCGCAAGGCTAGCTTGGGGAGGGCCCCCATTATCAAGATAAGTATTTCTTTCCTTTTGTTTCGGTTTGTTTGTTTTCGGTTTGCTTTTCTTTGGTTTGTTTTATGCATTGAAAAAAAAATCAGAAAAACTAGAAAAAACCCAATAAAAATTTTGCTTGCTAAGTTTTTTAGTTTGCTTTTTTAAGTGTGTTTACATTTCGAGTTTGCCCTAAGATAAAAAACCAAATAAAAAGAGTGTGTAAGTTTGTTTTCAATTAGTTTGCTATAAATAAAAATGTGTAGACTTGAGGATTGCGTGATGGAAATGATGAATAGTTGCTCTGCTCTAATTCTTTGCAAGTACCTAGCTTTAAATTTGAGTTCTCCCAAGATTTGGATACCTTTGTTTGACAACTGGATTTACTCTACACTGAAACCTGTGGGAGCATATGCTTAAACTAAGTCTAGGTAGTTGACGGGCATGATATGATAATAGTCGAAATTTCTTGTTCATTGTGTTCCAAAGTGCCACTAAATTCTACGGAGATTTGTTTGTGAAAATTATAAATGATTCATGATGAGTTCCTTATATAACGAGAGAGTTAAAATTCCTACCACAGCCAAACTTGATCATTAGAATAGGAAGCCTCCTCATTTGTTTAGGGCTCGTCTTTGTCATTTGTGTTGTATCCTTATGAACTCATCATACGGCTAAATCCTGGTTTCACACATTCACATGCACCCTTGCTACTTCTACCTACGGAAGTACGCACCACAAAAAGCCTATTATTATCCATTGAAATTGTTCTACTCTTCTTACGAGAGTGAACACCCAAAAATATCCCCTGTTCATTTTTGCTAGCCATTTATCCAAGATCAATGCTCCAAGTATCATTTGTTATCCCCGATGTGAAGTTGTCAAGATTGAGAAGTGTTCCATTCAAGAAGTATTTCATTCCTTTTTGGGCTGCAAGAATTGTAAAAAAAAAAAGAAGAAGAGAAAAGAGAAAATAAAGAAAAATTTATGAGCCCAGTCTTTGTCAAGTTTCCAAGTTCTAGTTCCAAGAAGATTCAAGTGTTGAAGTAGTTCCAAGTTTCATCCAAATAAAGGAGCATTGATAATTCCTTTGTGCACCCCTTCTCCTCCCACAAATATTTCTCTCTATTTTATATATATCATCCACATATAAAACCACACATGCACACACCCGATTGGTTGTATGTTGAGTTCCTTCGGATCCATGGTTCGATCATGCCAATGCATTAGTTCTCCACACCTATGAGCTCCATATAAACCTTTATTAGAGTAGGGTGAGAGAGAGAGAGTGAAGGCTCATCTATAAATGCCTTGAACCACAAATACTACATATTCGAGAGTAAGAGAAAAGGCATATCTCCTTTCAAAGCCTTAGAGAGGATCCAAAAATACCACATATTGAGAGACTTGAAAGGGTTGTATTAAGGAACTCGAGTTTTTATTAAAAATCTTGTAAAAACTCGAACGAGAGGTGGAACAACAGAGCATGAGACAACGGTGCTTGACTTAATTGTTACGTCTTTCAACTACTCAAGACCCAAGTGCGGGTAAAAGCCCCATGGTTGAAAGAAACATGAGTAAGTTTGGGAGTTATGATAGTTCACTCTAGTACGGGATGAATTCTTGTTTAGAGCATGTGTGTTTGTTAAGCATGAAAGCATTGCGGCAACTCTGATCCATCTTACGTAGCTATTTGCTCGGGGACGAGCAAAGGGTAAGCTTGGGGGAGTTTGTTGACGGTTGTTAATGATCAATTTTATATGTCAATCGAGAGAGAGAAAGAGGGGTATAATCTGTTCACCACCATAGACTTAGGGTTTAAAGCTGACAGATTCCACAAGTTTTGGTGAATATGTGTTTTCGCGAGGGGATTATCGGGAAAACATCCAAGAAGGCCCATATGTCATGATTACATAGAGAGAAAGACCGAACGGGTAAAATTGTATATTCTAGAAGACTCCGGAAGGCAAACCACAGGCGGGGACCCCACGGGGTGGTGAGTCGGCCGACTCCCCCTTGGGGCGGCCGGCCCGGCCACCTCCACCAATCGGTGGAGGCTCGCGGATCTGCCTCCCGACCTTGAGGAGCAATAATTATCGTCCGTTTAGGTCGGTTTGATCCGATGGTGGCTGTGGTGCATCCTAGGGGGCTATATATTGAGCCCACGGCCCCTGGCTGAAACCCTAATTCATTCTAGAATTCATTATTCGGAGAGGTAGCCATCGGCAAAGCCGGGGTTTAGAGAGAGATCTCCACCGAGAGAATTAGAATAGCTACTCTAGATCTTCAAGTTCTACATAGGTTTAGACTAGATAGAGGAAGAATCGGGCGCTTTGTGCTCGGAATTCCGGATCTTCATCATCGAGAATTTGGTATTATCTTGTATCTATTCTTGTGACTTTATTCTAAATATCATTATGTTTCTATTTATTATGTTCCTAGTTTATTCTAGTTCTACATTTGATATGGTTATGATTGGTAATAAGTTTATGTATATGTTTGCAAAGCGCTTAGCTCTCTTCCGAAGGGGGGGGGGTTAGGTGGTAGATTTCATGTAAGCATGGTGCTTAGATGCCGTTTACTGCAAATGCACCCTATTGGCCGGGTCGTGTGGTAGATCGCGGAAGTGACGGTTCCGTTGAGTCCTCTGTATTCCATCCCCGTTGGTAGGTCTAGCGGAACCAAAGTTGTGTAGTAAGTCTGCTATGTCTTGGCTTGTTATAGCAATGATCCTTATAGATAGATGAAGAGTCTTTTGTCTTGTATATGATAGTGTAGAGTTGGAGTAGATGAATGACTTAGTAGATTAGAACCTACATAGGATTTATGTTTCTTGCACTAATCGAGACGTCAACCTACTTTTTGTGAGTAGTCTATATCTAATCTCTGTGTGATTTATACCACTGAGCTTATTACTTTATATTCCCTTATTTATCATGGTTTACCCCTACGCCAAAGTATGTATTTGTGTAATCAATCACTCATAGGTAGTCGTGTTTAGCAAGTTCATCTCATTGTTTAAGTCCGTAGTTCTTTCCTTTGAGCTAAATATAAATAACGATACCGGAATACTTCTGGTAAAATGCTACGATGGTGTATTATCTGTTCGCTTGCGGATCCCATATTTTTCTTGATTAGAGGAGCAGTTTCTATACCAACACTTCTGGCGCCATGCTAGGGATGACAACTTAGCGTGAGTGGTGTTAGAGGTGTCAACACTAGCCACGCCATTGTCTGGATTCTAGAAGGACATGAGCAGCCATCATGGATTGGATCCACTGGTCCTGCCTAGAGGAGACGCAAACCTTGGCATTGGCTCCAGGGCCGGCCTCATGTCTGCGAGATCGAGTAGGGCACCAATAGCCTACCGCCAATGGAGTATTGGCTCCGGGATCTCGACCCCTGTACGAGACGGAGGAAAAGTTTGAGCACCTCATCGACACTAAGGTAAAAATGGCTCCGTAGACCACATCATTGAACACCATGGATGCAACGAGCTGGTTGCACAAGGCTCCATCATCAACATACAAAGCTTGCTGGTCGGTTGTAAAGATTAGAGTGGACACATTTATCTGGAGCACCAAATGCAGCACGGGCACAGCTCGTGTCCGAGCCGAACAGACATGAAGGACGCGTTCAACTGCTTCATCATCATCATCATCATCATCATCATCATCATCATCATCATCATCATCATCATCATCATCATCAATAAGTCCATCTATGCTCCTTTATCTGTCTAAGTCCAAAGCACTCGTGGGCCACCACACCGTCTGCTAGAGATGGAATATGATGTGTTCTAGAAGAAACGAGGATGGCATGTGCTCATTATAGTGTCATTATAGTGTCCTCTCCATGAGTGAGATAAATAATATGATTGTTGACGAATAAATCCGGCAACGCACCGGTAGTGGGCCTTGGACGCCCTAGAGGTGCCTTGAAGCGACCTGCAACGCAGCGACGACGTAGCGTGACCGGCAAACCGATCTAGAGATCGATAAGCCGATGTAGAGCCCGCCGACGGAAGGGTAAACCCTACAACAACCTCCGGAAAGACCCGTCGGGAGGATGCACGTAGGGGATCTCCGAGGAACCAGCGGATGGCACCTAGGATCGCCGATGAACTCGCGGAGAGAAGCACCGAACAACAACTAGAAAATTAGGGCAGGAGTAGACGAAAAGAAGGTAAATTGATCGTCTCGATCGATTTGTGTTGGATTTGTGTCGATTGATTGGATGGGTTCAATCGGCCATAATCCCCTCGTATATATAGGGGGGTGGTCGTATCCCAGTAGGAAACTCTCCCAAAACGCATCCATCAAGTTTCCCACGAGCAAAACTTTCCAAAAGTCCGATTTCCATACGAATCGGACTTCCCGACACAGTGCCGAACGCGTCCGGCACGGGGGGTGCGCGTCCGGCGCTGGCGTCCGGCGCGGGCGCGCAAGCGGGAAGTTTCTGTAAAGCGTCCGGCGCGGCTCGGACGCCGGACTCAAAGCATCCGGCGTGGAGCGCGCACGCGCGAAGCCGGCGTCCCGCCCCTCGGCGCGTTCGGCGTCCGGCCGGCCGCGCGGCGGCTCGGATGCGTCCGCGCCCGTGGGTAGCGTCCGGTGCCCTGTGAGCAGCGTCCGGCGCCGTTGATTCGCACCGGAATCCCCCGTCTCGCCGTCCGTTAGCTTGCCGACACGTGGTGATTCTTCCTTTGCCATTTTTGGTTGTCAACACATGCCCCCCCTGTTTTCAAGGGAATTAGTTCATGAACTTGAAAATACTTTCTTCACCTGCAACCAACTAGCAACGATGGGGCGATGTTTTACATCGGCCATTTTTGTTCTAAGGGCGATACATGTATCGGCCATTATTTGGAAGAACACTAGGCTTCTTGCCAAACACTTGGGAAGTACTTTTTAAGATACCTCCCGTTGATTGCCTTGTCGAGACGCTCCTGCTTCAATGTCTCTAGCACATAGGAATTCCCGCGTGTTACCTTGACCACTCTCAAAGGACCCTCCCAATTAGGAGACCACTTGCCAAATTGATTGCTCTTCGATCCAATAGGGAGTATGGTTTTCCACACTAAATCTCCTACTTGGAAAGATTTGCTTCTCACTTTCTTGTTGTAGGCCCTTGCAACATGCATCTTGTCCTTTTTAGTCTCCTTTAGAGCTTCTATCCTCTTGTCGGTCACATCGTCTATGTTGTCCATCATGAGATCATGGTACACTTCAGCGGATAAATTATTTTGTTTGGCAAATCTAAGTGCACCCAAGTTCACTTCAACGGGCAACATAGCTTCTTGACCATAGACCAATTCAACTGGAGTTGCCTTTATTGCACCATGATTTGATGTGCGATATGCCCACAAAGCTTCCGACAAGACTTCATGCCACCTCCTTGGAGTCTCTTCAATCTTCAGAGCTTGATCAAGGTTTTGTTACTAGTTTCAGCTTGGCCATTAGCTTGAGCATAGTATGGAGACGAGTTGATCATCTTGATTTTATATGATTCGGCAAAAGCTTTCACCTCTTTAGCCATAAAAGATGTCCCTTGATCCGTATACGATAGATGCCGAATCTATAAATAATATGCTCCGTGATAAACTCTATTACCTCCACATGAGTTATATTCTTCAAGGGGACTGCCTCATACCACTTTGTGAAATAATCTGTAGCAATCAAGACAAACTTGTGTCGATGTATTTGGCCAATGAAATCTAGCCCCCAACCTCTGAACGGCAATGGCGACGTAATAGAATGGAGCTCCGAAGCGGGCGCCATTTGAATGTTCCCAAACCGTTGGCATTCTTCACACCCTTTGTAGTAGCGCATGCAATTGGCAATCATAGTAGGCCAATAGAAACCAGCCCGTCTTAATAACCACTTCATCTTGTGAGCCGATTAATGCGTACCACAAACTCCTTCATGGACTTCTCCCATAGCCACTCTTGCATCATCAGGCTCTAAGCACTTTAGTAGTAGACCATCGGCTGTCCTCCTATACAATTCGTCATGCTGCCATGTGTATTAGAAAGCAAGCCGCCGTATGGTTCGATCAACTTTAGTACTAGGATCCTGCAAATATTTAATCAAGGGAGTCCTCCAATCCTCTAAATCGGTACTAGGATTACTAGAATCTGAATTAGACCGATTTGAGACATCGTCAGTAGCATACACTTCAGAAGAATTGGTTAATCCGATCATATTGGACGATTGAACCAATTTATTTGTTTCTACATAAATCAAATTTATATCCTCATACATCGGCTTTGTTTGTACATGAAAGTTTCTCTTACTAACATCAAAGTCGGATGCTTGTTGAGCTAGCTTATTAGCCCTCCCATTCTTGTCTCTAGGAATATGCCGAATTTTAAATTCAGCAAGCTTAGAAATATACTCTAGACAAGTATTGAGACAAAACAGTGATTCATCTAAACATTGAATTTCTCCACTAACTTGTTGGACAACTAGTAATAAATCACCATATGCTTCAACATGTTGTACATCCATGGAAGTTAACATGATCAATCCAAATAACAAAGCTTGATATTTGACTTGATTGTTAGTACACGGAAATTCTAATCGGCTAAGCATCTCGGTCACAAGTCCATTGGGAGAGATTAAAACAATTCCAATACCTCATTGTTACGCAAAAACCGATCCATCAAAATACAACGTCCATGGGGCAATTGTGATGTAATTGACATCATCATCAAATTTTATGCTATGCTCAACAATAAAATTAGCAAGTACACGGCCTTTGATTGCTCGCAATGGCTCAAAAACCAAATCATATTCAATTAAAGAGTACGCCCACTTGCCTAACCTCCCACCGAGGATTGGCCGATGCAACATGTGCTTAATAACATCGGCCTGGCATGCTACAACACATGTACTTGACAGCAAATAATGTCTCATCTTATGGCATGCAAAGTAGAGTGATAAGCATAATTTCTCAATGTGGGTGTACCTTGTTGTTGACGGTCGTTAAGTATCAATTTTATACCGTCAATGCAGCAAGAGAAAGGACTAATTTGAGTTCACCTGTTAGATATAGGGGTTACACGACGAAATTCCACGAGTTTTGGTGATTGTCTATTTACGCGAGGGGGTTATCGAGAAAAAGAGAACCAAAAGGAGGCCCACATGTCATGATTACATAGAGATAAAGACCGAACGGGTAAAATTGTATAATCTAGAAGACTCCGGAAGGCGACCCCCTGAAGGCCGGGCCCCACACAGCGGGGTGGCGGTCGGCCGACCCGGGGGAGTCGGCCGACTCCCCCGCCTCCACCAATCGGGTGGAGTCTCGTGGATCCCGCCTCCACCGCCTTTGAGGATGAATAATTATCGTCCATTTAGGTCGGTTTGATCCGAGGGCTGTGGTTCATCCTAGGGGGCTATATATTCGAGCCCCGGCCCTGGGTGAAACCCTAATTCATTCAAGAGTTCATTCTCTCATCGGAATTCGAGAAGCTTGAGCCACCATCTCAATTAGAGCTCCATAGTTTAGTAGCATAGCTACATAGGAATAGATCTAGAGGGAATCAAGCCTAGCTTGGAGTCCGGATCTGTCGGAGTTCTTGGTAATTCCCCTTTACATTCTTGTAATATTCATCATTGTTCGTGATACTATGAGTAGTACTTTATTCTATTCTATTATATCGGGCTTGACTTTTGCTCTATTTGATTATGTTCTCAATTATATTGTTCTTAGTTTACTTTGATTATATGTTTAGCATAGTTGGACTAGAATTATGTTTATGCATAGGATCGTATAGCGCTTGCTCATTAGATCGATGGGTGAGTGGTAAATATTGTGTAGGCATGGTGCCTAGACCGTATTTATCTGCGATTGCACCCTATATTCCGGATCGTGAGGTAGATCGCGGGAGTGGATTGTCTGTTGAGTCCTTTGTAGCCCTTCTCCCAGTATAGGTCTAGCGAGAACAAACCTATTACATTGAAGTCATTGCTATGTCTCTTGTCTTCTCGGTAATATCACTATGCATAGATGTAACCTTTTCCCGCCATGATTGCTAGATGTTCTTGCACTAATCATTGTATGCTTTGACTTTATAGTTAGAATAACATAGGATTATACCCTAGATCGTCCTAGTCCATGCTAGTGTTATAAGCTTAGAGTGCTAAGTTGAGATGGCTTATTACTATTATTTTATGTGGCTAAATGCTCTCATTTATCTTATGTCATTTATAATTCATTCCTATATTTTATGTGACACTTACCCCGTATGAGATGATCGATACGAGACAAGGTTAAGCTCTCCATTATTGCATGTGCATTGCTCATCACTCATTATCCAGTGCATTCCCTTCCCAGTGGTAAAATTATAAATAACGATACCTGGATTACTCCGGTAAAAATGCTACGATGATATATTACGTGCGCTGCGGAACCCTTCTTATTTCGGTTGCACTTAATAGACATCAACAAGCATTTTTGGCGCCGTTGCGAGGAAGGTTGAAAGCCAATGGATAATGAGCAGCATTGCACTACATAATGAGATTGAGCAACTTGTCACCATTCTCTACTCATACAGCCTTACCCTTGTCTTTCGTCTATTTTTATATCTTATGCGGGGTAATGTATGAAAAAGACAATTCTTCTGATAATTATATTGACGATCCGAAGCTTTATTCGGGAAGGCCGAGAAGCAAGTTGAAGAAGACCAATCAATCATCATCATCAACTCAACTTGGAAGTTTGTCGAGCGAAAGTCGACCTTTCGTTCGAGACTTGACACCGGCGTTTGAAGCCATGGTGAACAAGTCACTCCGCGAGTTCTCGGCTCCCACTACGGATAACATTCGCCTTTGGACCGGCTGCGGACATCGAAGGAGCTTTTGAGCTCAAGCTGTGCTAATCAACATGGTGCAAGCAAGCCGGTTACGTGGGAAGGCCCATGAAGATGCTAGTGCTCATCTCCAACACTTTCCGGAGATTTGTAGCACATTCACTATCAAGGATGTCCCGAGAGATGCTATACTACTTCGCCTCTTCCCATTCTCACTCTTGGGGAGAGCGAAGCGTGGTTTACGC